>JAWRVF010001859.1:0-38037 GCA_036785485.1 Physcomitrellopsis africana | reverse complement strand
GCAGTGAGGGTTACTAAATTTCGGGCCTCGGCTCTTGAGAACCATTTGGACTTTAGAGGCAAAATTTGTTGGGATTATGTTCCTTATAGAGTTTGCTACTTTGAATCAAAATCTTAAGTCAATATGATCTTTGTGCAAAGAGTTATGAGTGAAATTGTAACCGGATGTAGGTGAAAAGAGAAATAGAGTGAAAGCAGAATTGAGGTTTGTATGGGCAGAGTGTGTGTGTGGGTTTTTTTGGGTATGAATGAAGTTAGGGAGTGAATTTGAATGTGAAATTTGATAGACGTGATCTAAGCAAGTTAAGAAAGAGATGAGGGTAAGTTTGATACTCATTTATCTTATAAAAAAAATGTTATGCTCTTTCAAAGTGATAGGGGTCTATTTCTAAGTCAGTGAAGTTTGGGGGAGCATATCTTTGTGATCAAAGTAGCATTTCGAGTAAAATTTGTTGGGGTTTGTAGATATATGAGTCTATTAAGTTGTGTAAAAAACTGATTGCTATTGGAGTTATCGTTAAAGAATTATGAGGAAATTTGTAGTCGGATCCAGAGTTGGTAGAAGACAGAATTAAAGGAGGAGAGTAGAGTCTATAACTCTATTTCCAAGAGGAGTTTTGGAGCAAAAATTGGAGCATGTTTACAACATAAAGCAAGCAACAAGCCTACCAAATTTCAATACTTGGGGTTTTGATAATGAGGAGCAATGAAGGTGTGAAGCAAAGGGGGTCCAGAATCAAAGGCAGCACGGAGGGGTTTCTTTGACAACATGGTTCTCTCTAACCACATAAGCTATAATCAAAGGGATTATGGGGTTTGCTTCCTTACTTCCTTAAGTACTTTGTGTTCAAATTTTGCTTCAATTGATGTGATATCCTAGGATTTATGGACAAATTTGAAGGCGGGTTTTTAAAGGCAGAATATGGCAAGATTAATAAAGTATGTTTTTTATGTAAAATCTTCAGTTTTATGAACTTTATGAATCTTCTTGCACTTAAGAAACGAGAGGCACAAAAGACCCAGTGTTTCTTAGGGCTAAGACTCTCACCACGACATTTGGTGCTTCCACTGAGAGAGCTCTAAGGCTTCAAGATTTTTAAGGCAAGATGGGGGATAATAGAACCAGTAGTAGTCAAGCTCAAGGAGGTAGTCAAAACTTTGCAGAGGAGTTCTTTAGGGCCATGCAAATGTTTATGGGACAACAAGTTGCCAATGCAGCTGGACATGGAGCTACAAAAGCTTTGAAAGCTGTTATTTCTAAGAATGAAAGATTCAATGGAAAGAACATTTCAAAGTTTTTAAGGAATTATATTTGTGAGATGGAAATCTATCAAATTTCAGAGGAGAAGATGATAGAGACATTTGACTTGGCAGTTGTACCAGAGATTAGAGATAAGGTGAAACATCTTCATCAAAATAATTTTGAGATTACTTGGGCTAAATTTGAAGAGAGGCTTCGAGATGAGTTTTTTGATGAAGATGAAGAAAGGATGTCCAAAAAGAATTTCTTTGATTGGGTGGAACAACAACCAGGTAACAATATGGGACCAAGTGAATTGTTAAGAGAATTTGAAAAGAAATTTGGACATCTCTCATTAACAGAGAAGAGGATTCTTGAAGTGAGAAAATCAGAGTTATTTCTACAAGCTGCAAATGAAGCTTTGGAGGATAGACTATTACTTCTTCTTCAAGATGGAGCAGCTGAAGGAGGTTTTAGTACCAATTGGAGACAATTGGAGGATGCAGTAAGTCTTATTGCAAAGCAACAGCGGGTAAAGGCTAGGGGATATGGAATAAAGATGGAAGCTTCAACACCACTAACTACAAGGACATCTTCAATGATACCATCAAACTCTTCAAAGGGTAAGGCTCTGGATGAGGACACTCTAGAGAAATTGGTGAAGGGATTGAAGGAGCTGAAAGTGGAGATGAGTGCTTTAAAAAGAAGTACAAAGCCAAGTATCTCTCAAACTTCTGGAGGACAGAGGGGATATGTCATGAGGTGCATTTGGTGTGATGATTCTGATCATAAATGTAGTGATTGTGAATCATATGCTGATGCCATGAAGAAAGGCATCATTACCTTCAAAGATGGAAGGATTAGAGATGTATCTACAGATTTTCCTTTGGATACTAACTTTGCCAAAGGTGGAATGAAAAAGTTAATGGAAGATTGAATGATGAAGCCTAAGCCAAGAGATTCAGGTAATGCAGATTCTTATCAAATTGTGGCCTGAGAAAATAATATTGAAGCTCTATATCTTGAGAATCCTGAGACTATGATTAGAGGAGCTCAAGCCATTAGAGAGAAAACAGGATGGAATGATCTAATTGATGCAATTAGCATCAGAGCCTTTTTAGACAAGGAAAGGAAGAATGAAGACTTTCAAGATGTCTATGTGGAAGTAAAGAGAGGAAGGAATGTAGAAGATGAAGATGAAGAACCAATAAATAAGAAGCAAACACAAAAAGGTGGTAGTACATGAGAAAGGACAAAAGAAGGCCCAACAATAAATCAACCACCACAAAATACCCTTTCATCTTCACAATCAAAGGAGGCATCAACTCCAAAGAAAAGGGTGGAAGATAACATGGAAAATGGTAAGAACAAGAAGAAGGTCATAGAAAAAGGTAAAACCAAAGGCCTTACTTATAAGCTTCAATCTGATATTGAAACTTCTATTGATTTGAAAGGAGTATTGGAAGGACGGATTTTGGATGCAAAAATTGAATTTACCTTACGGGAGGTCTTAGGAATTGCAAAGAAAGACTTCCATGAGTTGATTATTGATATTATCAAAAGAAAACGCCAAATGACAGTAGAGACAGTGATGACAAGTGCCATTGACACTTGTTTAACTAAAGAAGAGGAGGAAGAGATTGGCCAAGTGTTTTCTATTGAATGTAAGTCAAGCCTTGAAAGAATTATGATTGTGGAGGATGATAAGGTGAGTCATGGGATTGAAGAAAAAGATGTAAATGATGGTATGCCTATTGATTTAGAAGAGGAGGTTTTAGACATGTTTTCTCTTCAACTTCAAAAGAAGAAGGAGGATACCACCCACAACATGGAGGAAAAAGAAGCAAAGGTATATGCTTATGCCACTTTTGATGATGGTGATGGAAAAAAGGGTGCAAAGGTTTTAGGATTTTCTCATCCTTATTGGGCTAGAGCTACTACAGAAGCTCAGATTAAGCTTGAAAATTTGAATGAAACAATCCATGCTTTGGTAGATCATGGCTCAGAGATTAATATCATGTCTAAGGCAATATATGAAAAAGGAAAATGGCCTATAGATACCAATCATGGGTGGATATTGAGAGTTGCGAACAATGAAAAAGGAGGGTTGTTTGGAGCATGTCCTGCGGTGAAGACAAGGATTGGAAATGTGGAAGTAGAGCAGAATTTCTTTATTCAAGATCGTGGCACATATCCAATTATTCTTGGTCAACCATATATTACAGCTTCAAGAATGGAAACTAAAGTGCTAGATGATGGATCTCACTATGCAAGGATTCGAAGTTGTGATGGAAGGAACTCAGTACAATTCCTTACAGTGAAGCCAGAAAGCAAGAGGCATAGAGATCAATTACGTGAAAAACCTCTTGATACTGAAGAAGGATTCCAGGATTTCTAGAAAGCACACGTGGAGAATGGGGGTCTGCGGGTGCGGGTAATATATTTACTAAGGTATTCCCCAATATATATAAGAATGGATATGGAATTTTGAGTTTGAGTGATCATAGTATCTTGAATTTCAAAGGTGTAAGTGTAATGGATTCTAAATATAAAGCCAAAATAAGAAAAATAGAAAAGAATTTTGAAAAAATGGGGATAATTTCACAAGAAGAAAATATATCGGGATTAATAGAATGGATTGGACTTCCGATTGATCTACTACATCAATTAGAAAGGTTGAAAAATATGGAGGAGGTTATGGATAATAGAGGTATTATAGTTGAAGTCAATGATCAATGCTTTTACAAAGAAATATTACATTTTATGGAAGACCATGGTGAAGACATTCATATCCGTAAGTGGAAAAATGAAGCTGAAGTGAATGCCAAGTATAAATCAGTAGCAAAGAAAGTAAAGCCAGTAGCAACTCAACTACCAGATAATTCTGAAGATTATTTCAAGCGAGCTGAAAAAGAGCCAGGATTAAGAAGTTATATAGGAATTGGACATCAATTCACTAAAGAAACATTTGACAAGTTGGAGATTGGAGGGGGTGAGTTTTTAAATAAACCTGAGAAGTATTTATTTCAAAGCATGCTTTTAAAACATGGAAAGGCATTTGCATCTAAACCTAGTGAAATAGGATGTGTTTATCCAAATGAGGTAGCACCTATGGTGATCTTTACAGTTCCACATATACCGTGGGATTTAAAACCCATTCCGGTTCCAAGAGCTTTACTACCAAAATTAATTAAATTGCTCAAGGAGAAGATGGAAATGGGGATTATAGAACCATCCATGGGTCCATATTCAAATCGCTGGTTTACGGTGCCAAAGAAATCTGGAGCATTAAGGTTTATTCAAGATATGCAACCTGCCAATGGTGTGACAATCAGGAACAAAGGATCTGGACCAATTGTAGATGAAGTTGCTGAGGCATTTGCGGGGCATGCAATATATTCAATTGGAGACTTATATTCTGGATATGATCAATTTCAACTTGCAGCAGAGAGTAGAGATTTAACAACAATGAAGACTCCTTTGGGTTTGGTTCGTATGTGCACATTACCTCAAGGAGCTACCAATTCAGTGGCACATATGCAAAGTGCAATGAATCAAATTTTAAAGGAATTTGTACCTGAAAAGACCATACCTTTTGTTGATGATATTCCTATCAAAGGTTGTAAAGAAGAAGTGAAGGATACAACAATTGATAAAAATGGTTGTAGGCAATTTGTCAAACAACACATTGAAGATGTAGAGAAAATTTTGAAGAGACTTGAAGAGGTAGGTCTAACTTTATCTATTGACAAATCAAAGTTTGGAATGGATGAAATCATTGTTGTAGGTCATTTATGTGGAAGCTATGGTAGAAAACCAAATCCGGAGAAGATCGATGCTATTGCTAAGATGAAGCCTTGTAATAGTATAACTGAAGTAAGAAGATTTTTGGGGCATGTATTTTCTATCAAATTTGGATTCCACATTTTGCCCATATATCAGAGCCTCTTTACAAACTCTTACGGAAGGGAAATAAATTCAAGTGGGAAAAGGATCAAAATGAAGCTATGGAGTCTTTAAAGAATATTTTAAGATCTCCATCTATTTTAAAGCAAGTTGACTATGAAAATGGTCAACCAGTGGTGATGATGGTGGATACTAGTCCAATTGCTATAGGTTGGGCTGTTGGTCAAGATGATATCAATGGAAGACGTTTTGCAACTAGATTTGGAGCAAGAATTTTGACTGAGCGACAACGAGCTTATCCGCAAGTAAAAAGAGAACTATGGGGAGTTGTCACAGCATTAAAGGCTGAAAGGAATTATTTAATTGGAGCAAATGTAGTATTGGAAGTTGATTGTTTACCTCTACTTGGTATGATTTCAAACTGTTCAATTCCAGATATTGCTATGTTGAGATGGATAGCTTTTATCAAATCTCTTAATCCAATTCTAGTACATATTAAAGGTAAAAAAAATGCTGTAGCAGATATGTTGTCTAGAGCTAATTATATTGGAGATGAAGAAATGATTGCAAAAGATGATGATGAAGATGACAACAGCAAAAGCTATAGCATTGTATTTGTTAACACCAACAAAAGAGAAGATACAATTCTTCCTTTTAAGGAAGAATTATATGAAGGTAGATTGAAAGATGTTGGTTGGTATTTAAGTACTCTACAAAAGCAAGCAGAATGGTCAGAGAAGTATTTTAAGGAAGTTAGAAGACATTCCTATGAATATCTTTTACGTGATGGATTTTTGTGGAGGAAACCAAAAAGAAAAGATGGGATTCCATTGAGAGTGGTTGGAGATTTATCCACAAAACTTCAAATTCTCAAGGAATTTCATGATACAAATTGGGCTGGGCATCGAGGCATTTGGGCAACATATACAAAAATCAAAGAAAGATATTGGTGGAAAGGACTTTACAAAGATGTGGAAGATTTTGTAAGTTCATGTATTGAATGTCAATTTCAATCAAAGATCCGGTATCGTGATGAATTGCATCCTACTTATCCTCTTGCTATTCACTTTCAATGGGTTATTGACTTAGTTACTATGCCAAATGGATTATGGGGAATGAAATACTTAGTATTGGCAAGAGAAGAGCTATCCAATTTTGTTGAAGGAAGAGCATTGAGGACCAAGCAGACTGAAAGAGTGTGTAGATTTATTCTTGAAGATATTTTCAGTCGATATGGATGCATAGGAAGAATGAGAGCTGATAGAGGAGAATTAAATGCTGCTGAAGCTAAAACATTTTTTGAAAAGCATGGAGTAAAATTGAAGTTGACAACTGCATATAATCCTGAGGCAAATGGAAAGAGTGAGAGAGGTCATCCTCCAATCATTCAAGCTTTGGTCAAAGCTTGTAGAGGAAATTCTAAAGATTGGCCTAGATTACTACCTTATGCTTTATGGGCTGACAGAACTACACATAGTACAGTAACAGGTTATATGCCAATTGAACTTATGTTGGGACAAAAGCCTATTATGCCAATTGAAGAATCAATTCCTACATGGTTGTATTTGTCCTGGGAAGATGGAATTTCTAGAGAGCGGTTGCTAGAACTTCGAATACAACAAATTGGTAAACTACCAGAGGCACATCAAAAAGCAATGGAAAGACTTAAAGAAGCAAGGCTTAACAATAAGGAAAGGTTTGATAAGACACATCGATTGCGGGTAAAGCCTATTGAAGAGGGAGATTGGGTGGTGGTTTATGATAGTACATTAGAGCATCAGCATAGCACTCAGAAGAAATTTGCTCGAAGATGGTTTGGACCATATATTGTTGTCACTGTTTATGAAAATGGCACTTACTTACTTCGTGAATTAGATGGAACTGTACTTAGAAATCCAATAGCAGGTAAGCGAGTGAAAACATTTCGAAAGAGGAGTGACAGGTTTTCATTTGAAAGCCTTGAAATGCTATCATCTACATCAATGGAGGATACAAATATCATAGAAACTGAAGATGAGGATGGAGAAGATGAAGAATGAATGGTGGCACATTCCGGAGGATGTGCAGGTTTGGAGGGGGTGGATGTCATGTTGTAAATTAAAACATAGTGTGAAAGATATAAAGGAATGTGTTAAAATAAAAAGATTAAGATTAGAAGAAGAGAGGATGAAAAAGAGAAAGGGTTGTGGTTATAACCACATTATCTTGAAGGTTATAATATTTATCACAAGCTCAGGGATGATAGGTAGGCCAAACTACTAATTTCCTGCTGAAATTCCCACTAGCAGTACCAAGTCAAGAAGCCAAGGAATTCTACAGTGAAGTCAAGTGGATTCGAACCCACGTCAACTCCAAAGTAGCTAAGAACTTAACCACACAAGCTTCTTTGACTTGGCAGTGAAGGATGTAGTTCTTTCTCTTTTATCTCTAATCTAATCTTAATTGTTTTTTCTACTTATTAGATTTTTTTTCTATTTTATCTTAAATCTACTTTACCTTTATTCTCTTCTATTTTAGATCTAAACTTAAATGTTGTGGGCTGAAATTAGAAGAGAAGTGGGTAGAAAAAAATGGTAGTAAGAAGGTAGAATAGAAATTTACCTCAAAAGTGAGATTCCTTCAAATTAATCCAAAAGAAAGGATTGAAGAGGTGGAAAGATATGGCTGAGGTGTCTCTTTGACCAAGGGAAGAAGGAAGACCAGGCCGGGAGGACAAGAAGGGGGTCGTGAAGAAGAAGAGAGGTTCTTTTTTTGGAGAGATAGGGTTTCCTTTTGATAGGCAGTAGACGTTTTTGTGTGTAGAAGAAGCTTAGAGAGGATTTTAAGTGAAATTTTTTGTGGGTTTGTAGTAGACAAGATAAGGAACATATAGAAATAATTTTTATGTCTTTTGGTTAAGTATCAAGGGAGATATGAGTCGTCAAAGTTGCAGGTGTTTAAGACTAGGGCAGTGAGGTTTACTAAATTTCGGGCCTCGGCTCTTGAGAACCATTTGGACTTTAGAGGCAAAATTTGTTGGGGTTGTGTTTCTTATTGAGTTTACTACTTTGAATCAAAATCTTAAGTCAATATGATCTTTGAGCAAAGAGTTATGAGTGAAATTGTAACCGGATGTAGGTGAAAAGAGAAATAGAGTGAAAGCAGAATTGGGGTTTGTATGGGCAGAGTGTGTGTGTGGGTTTTTTTGGGTATGAATGAAGTTAGGGAGTGAATTTGAGTGTGAAATTTGATAGACGTGATCTAAGCAAGTTAAGAAAGAGATGAGGGTAAGTTTGATACTCATTTATCTTATAAAAAAAATGTTATGCTCTTTCAAAGTGATAGGGGTCTATTTCTAAGTCAGTGAAGTTTGGGGGAGCATATCTTTGTGATCAAAGTAGCATTTGAGTAAAATTTGTTGGGGTTTGTAGATATATGAGTCTATTAAGTTGTGTAAAAAACTGATTGCTATTGGAGTTATGGTTAAAGAATTATGAGGAAATTTGTAGTCGGATCCAGAGTTGGTAGAAGACAGAATTAAAGGAGGAGAGTAGAGTCTATAACTCTATTTCCAAGAGGAGTTTTGGAGCAAAAATTGGAGGATGTTTACAACATAAAGCAAGCAACAAGCCTACCAAATTTCAATACTTGGGGTTTTGATAATGAGGAGCAATGAAGGTGTGAAGCAAAGGGGGTCCAGAATCAAAGGCAGCATGGAGGGGTTTCTTTGACAACATGGTTCTCTCCAACCACATGAGCTATAATCAAAAGGATTATGGGGTTTGCTTCTTTACTTCCTTAAGTACTTTGTGTTCAAATTTTGCTTCAATTGATATGATATCCTAGGATTTATGGGCAAATTTGAAGGCGGGTTTTTAAAGGCAGAATATGGCAAGATTAATAAAGTATGTTTTTATGTAAAATCTTCAGTTTTATGAACTTTATGAATCTCTTCTTGCACTTAAGAAACGAGAGGCACAAAAGACCCAGTGTTTCTTAGGGCTAAGACTCTCACCACGACAGCGCAAGTAAGAAAAATGTTACGGAACGAGCAAGAACAAAAACTAAAAAGAAAGCATCAACAGAATTGGATTAAACCATGGTTGCATGCTTGTCGGTACATCGGAGCATATCCAAAATATGAAAGATCTTTAATATTTTAGATATATATCATATTAAAGAAATTACCAAGAGCACTTACAAATAACTTGACAAATAGTCTAGTGTATTTCTTGAGCCCATTAACGGAAAGAGAATGGAGCACAAAAGAATTGGATACTCCATTGGATACTTTTTCAATAGTGGATACAATCAATTCTAGCAAGACTAGTCCTTCAGAAGGGCATGTATTACTTACCAGTAAGGGCCAATTCAATGTGTTTCAAAATCCATTGTTTTCACCTCAATTTCAATTAATAAAAATATTTACAAATAATAATAGCAAATTATGGAGGCCTAGAAGTTTGGAAAAGACAATTAGGAGAAACAACATTTATTTTAATAAAGAAGTGAGTAGAATATTGTCACCTTCAATGGCGGCGGGAGATCCAACAGTACCAATTGCGGTCTAAATAGGTGTGGTGGGTGATTGCACAACTAACGTAGCCCCATTACCTACCTTTAGGGGTCTGCCAAGAGCCGATCTAGATCAACACTTATCTTAATTCCTGACTGCATGTGTAGCCAATAATGGTAGAACTGAAGATATTTGGTTAAGATGGTTGCCAGCGACCTTAAAAGACATGGCATTTGAATGGTATAATTGCCAACCCGTGGGTCAATTTCCTAATTGGAAGGCATTGAAAAATATATTTTTGATTCATTTTTAACCAATAAGATTTGAAGAGTATCTAAGAGAAAGATTAATGAATAGCAAAATGGTACTACAAAAAATAGTGTAGTCATATTATGGCCGAGTAGCAGATATCCTTTGTAAATGGCCAAATAACCAAATGTCAGATTTATTTGTTATGTCTATATTGATTAACGGACTATACCCACAAAAATTGAAGATGTTTGTAAAGGAGGCCCAACCTATGACTATGGCTGCCTCACTTGACCGAGCTAAGGTATGGGAAGAATGTCATTATGACCAATTTTTAATCACAGGAGCCATAGTGATTCCATCTCAAGGAGGGTATGAAATGCCAAGCTTACGCAGTATTAACACTATAATCATGGGAATCACGTATGAAATTGATTATATTATTTTTTGATTACAAAGTTCCATTTAATGATATCTAATTTTATTTGGTCGGCGGTGGCTATATCAAGCCAAAACTAAGAATGAATGGAGCCGAGGAACGTTAACTAATGGGAAGGATCAATTTACAAATGAACCTAGTTCAATATCATGGGGAGTGTCAAATTATGGACTCAGAAGTAATATCTAATGATGAAGGCTAATCTGAGGCATAATATGACAAAATTAACAATACAATGCAAGTTGATAAAAATCCAATTCACATGCAAAAATAGGGCGTGTTATACCAATACAGAAGATTCGAAGAATACTTATGGTATCAGGAAGATGCAGCGAATTCTGACAATGTCATTGCGGACTAGATGAATAATCACGTTGTCATACTGCATTTACGTGCAGTGTATAAATATATTAAATATCTTGTATCTATTGCTAATATATGTGTGAATGCTAGAGGTTATTTTAAAAGATATTATAAGGAGAGGATTTATTATAGCCACATAGTTAGTATATTAAGATGGCTATTTGTTTTGTTCCTACCTTATTTATATCCTAGAATAGACTCTTTTGTAATTAGAAGAAAAATAAAGGTTGTTTTACCTTTCTTGTTGACTTTTGAGGTAGAATGGACCTTGTGAGGGATAAGAAAGAAGAGCATGGGGTGAATAAGGCCCATCCAATAGGATTTGGCTGCCCATGTGGGCGTCTCATAGTCTAATATGGAAAGAAAGGGAGATATACTCCTCTTGCTAGACCGAGGGTTGGAAGGCAGTTTTGAGTGGTGAACTTTGGAGAGAGATAGCTCCGAGGAGATAGAAGCATTTGTAATGAAAATTAGTAGGTGTGTTCTTCAAGTTGTGAGGATTTTAGAACCTACTCACTTGCTTGTTTTGGAGTTGTGAGCAAAAAATTATGCTTGTTTTAGTAGAGTAGGGTTTGCTGCCACCCGATGAAGAAGGGCAGAAACTTCGAGCTGCCATTGCAAGTCTGATTTCAACTCTTTCTTAGTGAAATTTACAAAGTGTGAGGAAAATTGTGCTAGCTTTCTATCAAGACATCTTTTGTAGCATTTGGAGTTGGAGAGCAAAAGTTGTGAGCTTGAGAGTGGGAAAGGATTTGCTGCCACCCGATGAAGAGGGGCAGAGACTTTGTTCAACCACCCAAGTCGGAAAGTCTCTTCAATCCTTTTGATATTTTAGGTGCTTATAGTAGCTTGTGTAAGCTTTCTACAAAAACAAAAATCAATACATTTGGAACTTTGATGAAAGTTTTATGAGCCGTGAAGTGTCAAAGAGGGCAAATTGTTGCTAGGGTTTGAAGAGTAGAATCAACTAGCTACAAAATCTGGAGTTTGAGAGGCATGCATGCAAAATTTAGAACAAGTTAGATGATGCAATGAGCTTTCTAAAAAGCTATTGCATGTCCAATTTGGAGAAGGGAAGTGATCACAACAAAGGCTAAAGTGAAGAGGAGCTTTGCTGCCTTTGCATTTGCTTGGAAATTTTAGTGCCTACTTCTTTTAGCTATAACTTTTAAACGGTAAGTCATCTATTTGTGAAATTTTGATATGTTTTACAATGGATTATTGGCTTTCCATAGGCTATAAGCACGCTTGATTCGACCTTTAGATGAATTTTTAGTGATTTATTTAGTTTCAGTTTGTTGTATAACTTGTATTCCTCATATGCGGTTGTATTTTGAGGTATACTTGAATACATACATACTTTGCTTATACTTTTTATACAAGTATATATACTTGTATTTATATCAAGTATTTATATAAGTATTTTACAAGTATTATATATAATATTTGTATTTATATAAGTATTATACCAAGGATTATATATTATTTTATATAAGTATTTATACAAGTATTATACCAAGATTATACAAGATTATATAAGTATTTATACAAGTATTATTCAAGTATTTATATTTTATATTTGGAACACTTGTATAAGTATAATACAAGTATAACTTGAAAGCTTGAACAAATATTTTAAATATTACAAAGATAGAACTATGCACGGCTTCCTCTCATGTTTCCTGCTAGTTCTAGTAGCAGCTAGGAACCCGGCGTTTCCAAGGCAATTCTCTCTACCCGACGAGGTGGAGCTTCCATTGCGCCTTTGGGGCTACTAGTTTTGGCTAAGGTAATATGGAGGATACTGGAGGAGCTCTGAGTCCAATCAAATATGGACACCATTCTAAGAGCTTTGGCAATATTTATGGATCAATATAAAACTCAAGCTGGAGGTAATGGAGCTACTAAGGCTTTGAAGGGTGTTATTGACAAGATTGGAAGATTTGACGGAAAGGACATCACCAGGTTTTTGAAGGTTTATGTTTGTGAGATGGAGGTGCAACAGGTACCTGAGGCTCGAATGATACAAACTTTCACATTAGCTGTTGTACTTGAGATTCGTGAGAAAGTGGAAGAAATTCCAAGGGATGCAAATATTACTACTTGGATGATATTTGAAGAGAGATTGCGTGATGAATATTTTGAAGAAGACTCAGAGAGGATGACCAAGAGGTCTTTTATTGATTGGATTGATCAGAGGCCTCGAAATACTATGGGTCCAAATGAATTGCTACAAGATTTTGAAAAGAAATACAACCAATTGCCTTTAGCAGAAAGACATCTTTTTGATACTAAAAAGGCTGAGTTGTTCTTGCAAGCAATAGATGATGCTTTGGAAGATAGACTCTTTTTGCTTTTAGGTGATTGAACCACCGAAAGAGGTTTTATAAATGATTGAAGGAGAGTGGAGGAAGCAGTTGGTCTTATAGCAAAGCAATGGAGAATGAAATCCAGAAGTGTGACAATTCAAATGGATGTAGCACGAAAGCCTACTACAAAGGCTTCCAAGATATCATTTGCTCCAACCTCTTCAACAACATCTCCTAAGATGGTCAAGACAGTTGAAGAGAAAACTTTAGATGAGCTTATAAAGGATTTTAGAGATTTGAAGGTGAAAATGAGTGAATTGAAAAAGTCCCGAAACCCTCAATCATCTGAAGGTGCAAGATCATTTGTGAGGAGATGCGTTTATTGTGATGGAGAAGACAGTCACAATCTTTGAAGTTGCAAATCATGTGATGAAGCTATTTAAGTAGGCATTATTATCTTCAAAGATGGTAAGATTCATGATGCATCTATTAACTTGCCTTTGAGTACCAACTTTGACAAAGGAGGGATGAAAAAGCTTATGGAAGAGAAGATGAGAAGGTCTAATTGTTTACATGGACAAGGTACTAAGACATTCCATATAGGAGTGGAGCAACAAACAATTAAGACTTTAGAAGCTCCATCTGTTGAAACTTTGCACAGAGGGGCTCAAGCCATTCGAAATGTCACTGATTAGGATGACCTTGTTGAAACAACTAGCATCAAAGTTTTTTTAGATCAAGTTCAAGAAAAAATTAAAGACTGATGTCTTTGTTGAAGAGAAGAGAGGGCGAATCTATGAGAATGATGATACAGAAGAGCCAATATCTAAGAAAAAAACCTACGAGCTCAAAAAAGGTGAAAAGATAGAAGGTCTTGCTGCTCAGACATGGCAAAGACTTGGGAGGTCCTTTGTCTTTGATTATCCAGGAGAAGAGCCACTTCTAAAGGAAAAATGGGAGGAGATGACAAACAATGCCAAAGAAAAGGAAAAAGAAGCTGATTCTAAAGGAAAAGGTAAGGGACCTGCCTATAAGCTTCAATCTGACATTGAGTCTTCCATTGACATGAAAGGGGTGTTGGAAGAAAGAATCTTGGATGCCAAGATTGAATTTACATTGAAAGAGGCTCTTGGCATTGCTAAAAAAGATTTTCATGAATTGATCATTGATGTCATTAAGAGGAAGAGACAGATGACAGTTGAAACAGTCATGATGAAGGCTCTGGATATGCATATGACCAAAGATGAGGAGTTTGAAATTGGACAAGTATTTGCTTTGATGTATGATCCAATAACTATGGAAGAGAAGGCTAGTAATGGTCAAATGGTTAAAGAAGAAAATGACTATTTGACTAATGAGGAGGAAGATATGATCTTACAAATGTTTGAAAAAACTTGTGTGGTCAGCAATAAGAGTGATACAACCAAAGATAAAAGTTTTGTGGAATGTGAGAAGATGGTGGAAAATAACAAAGAGGGGGTGAGAGACTTTGATATAAAGGTCTAGGCCTTGCAAACTCAAGAAGAGAAAGAAGAAGCAGTGGATGGAATAATATCTGTGGCAGTACATGGAAGAAATACCGAGGTAGAAGTGAGGACCTTTGATTGTGCAATTGTGCATGGGATTGATAGAGAAGACAAGAAAAGAATGGATTATATTCAACCATTTTGGGCTAGAGCTACCACAGAGACAAGGATCAAACTTGGAGGATTAGATGAATCAGTTTTGGCTCTTGTAGACCATGGCTCAGAGATAAACATTATGCCTCAAAATATTTATGAGAAAAATAAATGGCCAATTGATACTAATCATGGATGGGTTATGAGGGCTGCAAATTGTGGGCAAACACAATTATTTGGAGCTTGTCCGGCAATTGCGACAAAGATTAGAGATGTGGAAGTAGAACAAAATTTTTTTGTTCAAAATGATGGTGCTTATCCCGTGATATTAGGACAACCTTACATCACTGCATCAAGAATGGAAACCAAGGTGTTGAATGATGGATCTCATTATGCACGAATTCGAAGCTGTGATGGCAAGAAATCTGTACAATTCTTGACAGTGAAGTCTGAACATGAGAGGCATCGAGTTTGTCTTAGGGATGGGCCTCTGCCTAATTCTTTACACTTTTCGGATTTCAAAATTGTACTTGTGGAGAATGGGGATCCACGGGTGCAGAAGGACCAAATATTTTTGAGCTCCCCAATATACATGGCATTAAAAGTGGATTTGTTGGAATGACTAAGTGTAGGTTTGTGAGTTTTATGGATATAAAAGATCTGGACCTTGTAAATAAAAAGATCATTAAAAAGATGGAAAAAAATCTAAAAAATATAAAAGTTCTTTTAAATGGTGAGTATATTTCTGGAATATATGAAGAAAAAGGCATTGGAGATGATATATTGTAAGTTTTATACAACTTGCAGATTAAAAAAGAAGAAAGTAATGGTACAGATATTATGATTGAAATTCACTCGAGAGCATTGTATCAAGAAATAATAGATGCAATGAAAAATAAGGATTTATGCCAAAGTTATAAGTTGGATCTTGAGGCCATGGTAAATAAAAAATATAAAATAGTGGCCAAAAAGGTAAAGCCTATAGCAACTCAACTTCCATTGGATACTGATGAACATGTCAAACAAGCAGAGAAGGAGCCAAGTTTAAGAGAAGCTAGGAAGATTGGACATAAGTTTACTAAAGAAACATTAGAAAATTTAAAGATTAGAGGGAGAGAATTCTTATTAGAACAAGAAAAAAATATGTTTCAAGAAATGCTCTCAAAATATGGAAAGGCCTTTGCTTCTTCACCAGATGAGATTGGATGTGTGCGACCAAGTTTAGTAGCACCCATGGTTAATTTTACAATACCACATGTGCCATGGGATTTGAAGCCAATACTTGTTCCACGAGCATTACTTCCCAAATTAATTGACTTATTGAAAGAAAAAATGCATATGGGGATACTTGAGCCTTCAATGGCTTCATATTCTAATCGTTGGTTTACTGTTTCTAAGAAGTCTGGAGCATTTTGATTCATCCAAGATATACAACCAGCTAACCAAGTTACCATTAGGAACAAATGATCAGGACCAATTGTGGATGAAGTAGCAGAAGCGTTTGCTGGACATGCCATATATTCCATTAGAGATCTATACTCTGGTTATGATCAATTTCAATTGGCCATCGAAAGCAGAGACTTGACAACCATGAAGACTCCGTTAGGATTGGTTCGAATATGTACATTACCTCAAGGTGCTACAAACTCAGTGGCACATATGCAAAATATAATGAATCAAATCTTGAGAGAGTTTGTACCAAAAAAGACTATATCCTTTGTGGATGACATTCCTATCAAAGGATATAAAGAAGAATATAAAGACTCTACTTTGGATGATGATGGTTGCAAAGCATTTGTAAGAACGCACATTAAAGATGTTGATAAGGTTTTATGCAAGATTGAAGAAGCAAATTTGACCCTTTCAATTGAGAAGTCTAAATTTGGTTTTGGAAAATTTTTGGTAGTTGGACATCTTTGTGGACGATGTCGTACTGTAAGTGCTTACAGTATGTAAAATCCACTCAAAATGCCTAATATGTTTATAGCTTTAGATATGTGTTAGAATGGTTAGTAAAATAAATTAAAGGGATTGATAGAAGAAACTTTATTTTATTTTTACTTGTTTTGATTATGGTATTTAAAAAATATAAGATCTAAATAATTAGTATGAAGCCTTGAGAGAAGGTGGGAACCTAAGGATGAAAATATAAGCTATTAAGAGGCTAATTGGGAGGGATGAAATCAAGCCATGGTCGGATGAAGGCAAGGAATAAGGAACTTCATCCCTATTGGTCGAATACCATGCCCAATGGGCTTTGAGGAGGCTGCCCGCGACCTTAACAGGGGTTTTCGGCGACTTTAAAAAAGGGGATTTGCAATTTCAGAGATAGGGTTGTAAATTTTAGGGTTTTGGGTATAATTTGAGAGGAAATTTTAGGCGATTTGGAGTTAGGGTGAAGAAGTTATACTTGTTCAAAGTTAAAGAGTGGATTTCATACATACTGTCACTCTTTTGGGATTTCGCGGAGTTATACGGAGGCTTTTGGAGATCGGATGGTGCGGTTGGAAAGGTGATTTCAAGATCTACGTCTGTCACGAAGAAATTCTTAAGTTTTGAGTTTAGACGAAGGAGATATGAAGAGTTGAAGACAGCGCATCCAATTCCAAGGCAGTAAGTAGACCGTTTTGTTGATGGTGATGGGGTTTGCCATATCTTAAGTTTTTGGACGAATTTTTGTCTCAAAATTTCCAAGAAGGTGTATTATTGTGCTAAGAAGCTATACATCAAAGTTTCATAGCATTTGGACTTTTATATTGTGAGATATGAAGAATTTAGTACACGGGTGTTTGTAAACAAGGGTTTAAAGCTACTGCTAGGGTTTTGGCGATATCTAAAGATCGATAATGAATCAACGGTTGAAATTTGTGGTGGTAGTTGTGAAGAATATATCAGTACTTCATGTAAATTTGGAGTAGTTTTGGACGGTTGGATTAAAAGTTATGGGTTATTGAAGTTCGGGAAAAATTCCCTTCCTACGGGAGAATGAGGGTTTAGAGTATTTTGTTATGTTTTGAGTGGTTTGAGGAAATTAGGCTTGTGTATTGGGTGTAATAGCCCTATGGAGATCTGTTTTATATAAAATTGGGGGTTTTTATTATACTTGAATCTTGCTTGAGTAATTAGTGGCAGCCAGAAGCCTAGCGCTTTCTTGAGGCAGATTCTCTCTACCCCGACAACGGTATGGAAGAAGGCCTAATCTTGAGAAAGTTGATGCTATTGCAAAAATGATGGCTTGCAGTTACATCACTGAAGTGAGAAGGTTTTTAGGAGCATGTGTCTTCTATCAAATATGGATACCTTACTTTGCTCACATATCAAAGCCTCTTTACAAATTATTAAGGAAGGGAATTAAATTTCTTTAGAAATAAGAGCCAGATTTGACGATAGAAGACTTGAAAGGAATTTTAAAGTCACCTCCAGTTTTAAAACATGTTGAATATGAGAGTGGAAAACCGCTGATTGTTACAGTAGACACAAGTCCAATAGCCATAGGGTGGACTGTTGGCTAGGATGATATAAAGGGAGATAGATTTGCTATTCATTTTGAAGCAACGATTTTTATAGAACGCCAGAGAGCATATCCTCAAGTAAAGAGAGAGCTTTGGGGTGCACTTACTGCTCTAACAACTGAAAGAAATTACTTGATTGGAGCAAATATTGTGTTGGAAACTGATTGCTTATCTCTTCTTGGTATGATTGCCAATTGTTCTTCACCAGACATTGCCATGCTTCGATGGATAGCATATATGAAGTCATTGAATCTAGTTTTGGTGCACATTGCTGGAAAAATGAATTCTGTGGCAAATATGTTATCAAGGGCTAAGTATTTTCATGAAGAAGAAATGATGGCTCATGAAGAGAGTGAAGACTTTTTAGAAGAAATGTATGTATTGGCTGTTGATAGAGAAAATTCAACCAATGACATCTTGCCATTCAAAGTAGAGTTATATAAGGAGAGACTACAAGATATTGGACTCTATTTGAGCACTTTGAAGAAGCAAGAAGGGTGGTTGGATAAGACTTTTAAAGATATTAGACATCAATCATACAGATATCTGTTGAGAGATGGACTTCTTTCGAAGAGGGCAAAAAGAACTAATGAATTACTTTTGAGAATAGTGGATGATCTTAAAACCAAAATCCACGAGCTTAGAGAATTTCATGATGCCCTTTGGGTTGGTCTCAGAGGAGTTTGGGCCACTTATACAAAGATTAAGGAACGATACTGGTGGAAGGATTTATATAAGGATGTTGAAGAATTTGTGGCTTCATGTGTTGTATGTCAACTTCAATCTAAGGCCCGATACAGGGATGAACTACATCCCACTTATCCTCCTTCAATTCATTTCCAATAGATGATTGACTTGGTTGCAATGCCACCTGGAATTTGAAGAATGAAGTATCTTGTTTTGACAAGGGCAGAGCTCTCAAATTTTGTTGAAGGAAGAGCTCTTCAAACCAAGACTATAGAATGAATTTGCAGATTCATTCTTGAGATATTTTTAGCAGATATGGAAGTATTGGAAGAATGAGAGCTGATAGGGGTGAATTAGATGCAATTGAAGCAAGATCGTTTTTCCAAAGATATGGTGTACAACTAAGGTTAACAACTGCTTACAATCCTGAAGCTAATGGCAAACTAGAGAGAGGACACCCTCCTATCATTCATGCCTTAGTTAAGGCTTATAAAGAGAAGCCTAATCTTTGACCTAGGCTATTGCCATTTGCATTGTAGGCTGATAGAACCACCCATAGCATTGTCATTGGATATATGCCAGTAGAACTTATGCATGGACATAAGCCTATTATGCCTGGAGAAGAATCAATTCCAACTTGGATAATTTTGTCTTAGGAAGATAATATTACAAGAGAGAGGCTATTAGAACTTTGCATTCAGCAGCTTAGAAGATTGTCTGAAGATATACAAATAGCATTAAAAAGGCTTAAGGCTACTAGATTGAGCAATAAAGAGAGATTTGACAAAATCCATAGAATGAGGTCTAAGAAAATTGAAGAAGGTGATTTTGGTGTTGGTGTTTAAAAATTCATTAGAACATCAACACAGCACAATGAGGAATTTGCACGAAGATGGTTTGGACCATATGTAGTGGTTAAAGTGCATACCATTGCCACTTATTTGTTACGTGAGTTGGACGGAACTTTATTGAAGATCCCAATAGCGGGCAAAAGAATTAAAACTTATAGAAGAAGAGATGGAAAGTTTCACACCAATGATCTTGAAGAATTTTTAACTCCATCAGAAAACAAAAAAATACCAGAAAGTAATGAAGAGATTGAAACAAAGGATGAAAAGGATTAAACTTGGCACATACCAGAGGATGTGCAGGTTTAGAAGAGGAGCATGTCATACTGCATTTACATGCAGTGTATAAAAATATTAAATATCTTATATCTATTGTTAATATATGTGTAAATGCTAGAGATTATTTTAAAAGATATTATAAAGAGAGGATTTATTATAGCCACTTAGTTAGTATATTAAGATGGCTATTTGTTTTGTTCCTACCTTATTTATATCCTAGAATAGACTCTTTTGTAATTAGAAGAAAAATAAAGGTTGTTTTACCTTTCTTGTTGACTTTTGAGGTAGAATGGACCTTGTGAGGGATAAGAAAGAAGAGCATGGGGTGAATAAGGCCCATCCAATAGGATTTGGCTACCCATGTGAGCGTCTCATAGTCTAATATGGAAAGAAAGGGAGATATACTCCTCTTGCTAGACCGAGGGTTGGAAGGCAGTTTTGAGTGGTGAACTTTGGAGAGAGATAGCTCCAAGGAGATAGAAGCGTTTGTAATGAAAATTAGTAGGTGTGTTCTTTGAGATTTGAGGATTCTAGAACCTACTCACTTGCTCGTTTTGGAGTTGTGAGCAAAAAATTATGCTTGTTTTAGTAGAGTAGGGTTTGTTGCCATCCGACGAAAAGGGGCAGAAACTTCGAGCTGCCATTGCAAGTTCGATTTCAACTCTTTCTTAGTGAAACTCATTAAAAGTGCGGAAAATTGTGCTAGCTTTCTATCAAGACATTTCTTGTAGCATTTGGAGTTGGAGAGCAAAAGTTGTAAGCTTGAGAGTGGGAAAGGGTTTGCTTCCACCTGATGAAGAGGGGCAGAGATTTTGTTCAACCACCCAAGTCGGACAGTCTCTTCAATCTTTTTGATAATTTAGGTGCTTATAGTAGCTTATGTAAGCTTTCTACAAAAACAAAAATCAATACATTTGGAACTTTGATGAAAGTTTTATGAGCCGTGAAGTGTCAAAGAGAGCAAATTATTGCTAGGGTTTGAAGAGTAGAATCAACTAGCTACAAAATCTGGAGTTTAAGAGGCATGCATGCAAAATTTTAGAATAAGTTAGATGATGCAATGAGCTTTCTAAAAAGCTATTGCATGTCCAATTTGGAGAAGGGAAGTGATCACAACAAAGGCTGAAGTGAAGAGGAGCTTTGCTGCCTTTGCATTTGCTTGGAAATTTTAGTGCCTATTTCATTTAGCTATAACTTTTAAACGGTAAGTCATTTATTTGTGAAATTTTGATTTACTTTATAATGGATTATTGGCTTTCTACAGGCTATAAGCATGCTTGATTCGACCTTTAGATGAATTTTTAGTGATTTATTTAGTTTCAGCTTGTTGTATAATTTGTATTCTTCATATGCGGTTGTATTTTGAGGTATATTTGAATACATACATACTTTGCTTATACCTTTTATACAAGTATATATACTTGTATTTATATCAAGTATTTTTATAAGTATTTTATAAGTATTATATATAATATTTGTATAAATATTTGTACAAGTATTATACCAAGGATTATATACTATTTTATATAATTATTTATACAAGTATTATATCAAGGATTATATAAGTATTTATACAAGTATTATTCAAGTATTTATATTTTATATTTGTACAAGACTTGTATAAGTATAATACAAGTATAACTTGAAAGCTTGAACAAATATTGTGCAAGTATAGAACATACTTGCACGGCTTCCTCTCATGTTTCCTGCTAGTTCTAGTAGCAGCTAGGAACCCGGCGTTTTTCCGAGGTGAATTCTCTCTACCCGACAAAGTGATAGATGAAGTCAATACATTGGAACCAAAATTGGATAGTTCCAATAGGACGGTGTCGTGGCGAAAGTCTGCTTCAGGTAGACGCAAGGTCCCTTTTTACAATCAAGTTGGATCCAATATGCACAAACTTTTTTAAACTTTTCTTTTATAGTCACAAAACCATGTGTATAATAAATCAACAAATTAGAAGCTTGGAATTTTATAAATCAAAATCGAGCCGTTTGTATAAGTTCAAATTTTGGAAACATAGAGTTCACTTCTTTAGTCATCTTCACAAAAATTCTCAACCGTGAATTCATTACCGATCACCAAATATCATCAAAATATTAGCAAGTAATTATATAAGTAAAACCAAACCAGAAACTTGAAAATTCATAATTTAAGATCGAACTGTTCAAATAAGCTCAAAATTTGGGAAAACATATCTCATACCTTTGATCTTTGTCACATAAATTTTGAGCCGTGAATTCATTGTCGATCATTAGATATTACCAAATTCTTGGCAGATACTTTTAGAAGTCAAATCTCAACCCGAAACTTGAAAATTCATAATTGAAGATCCAGCTGTTCAAATAAGCTCAAAATTTGAGAAAACATATTTCATACCTCTGACTAATGTTGCATAATTTTTGAGCTGTGAAATCATTGCCGATCAATAGATAACACCAAATCCTTGGCAGATACTTTTAGAAGTTAAAACTCCACCTGAAACTTGAAAATTCATAATTGAAGATCCAGCCGTTTAAATAAGCTCAAAATTTGGGAAAACATAACTCATATCTTTGATCCTCATCACATAAAATTTGAGCTATGAATTCATTGCTGATCGTTAGATATCACCAAATCCTTGGCAGGTACTTTTAAAAGTCAAAACCCTAGACACCTAAGAACAAATTTGCGATTACTCCCTAATCAAAGTCTCAATTGATATGAGATTTTAGACATAGACTCTTTATAGTATAAGTAATATGTACACAAAAAATGAGCTTCAAATTCTTCTTGAAACTCAAGTTCTAGCTTAAATCAAATCCTTCTATTTATCTAACTTCTTCAAAATCCCAATTTAGTTTGCTGGGTTTAACTAGCCATATCTCACTCAATCTTAACTCATTTTTATCAATTCTTCGACGTAAAATGTGTAGCTTGAAGTCTAGTTTCTAATCCAACTTTTGGATTTCATGCTAGTATCTTAAAACTTCTAATACACCCTAAAAAGTGACAGTAGGTGTCATATTAGTAGTCTAAGTTCAAACAAGCATATCTCTCTCATCTAAGCTCCGAATCCTGCGTTTCTACCACCTATACTCATGCCAAGAAGACGCTCTCTCTGAATACGTCTTTCTATTTTCTAAAAAACCCTGTCTTCTTCTCCTCCGAGCTCGTCAAGAAAGTCGCAGCCAAGGTCTTCAAAGTTCAAGTCAACATTTAATAGTTTAAAGTTATAAAAACCCCAAATCTAATCCTCCAAGTCAGTAGTATTAATGGTAGCCGACTATTGACATCCAAATCTACTATTTATCCTTGGTAAATCCTAAATTCAATCTCAAAGTCAAAACTCCTTATATCTACAAATATAATCCTGAATCTACTAAAATCTAAGATTGAAAAAAAGATAAAAGAAATAAAAGAAAGTTTCAAGGCTAGATCAAAGTTAAAGTTAAGATTAAAGATAAGATAAAAATTTAACTAAAGAAAAAGAAAGAAAGTGAGAAATTTTTCCTAAACTATATAAAAAACTTAGATTGGTAAGAAAAAAGAAAGAACTTAATAAAATTTTGAAGAAAAGATAGTTAAGTTAGGTTTCTATATATGGATGTATTTACTTCACGACAACGGATCATACGAAGGATTCAGAGTAGGAGAGGCAAATCAAAGTAGAGATTGATACGGAACCTATGTGCCAATCTATTAACTTGGGCTCCAATTAAACATCCCAGATTATCAAAGTATTCACTGGTATTACGGGTATAGAACTAAGAAATTGGAAAGAATTTTTTGTACGTCATAAATCTTGTATGCGGATATAAAAGATATTCTTGTCAAAGTTTGTGAGCATCTAGTTACCTTAGAAGAGGATGCTTTACCAATTTGTCAAGGACAATACCGCCTTAATTCAAAATATTCTCTCATGGTCAAGGAGGAAATAGATAAACTTTTAGATGTAGGTTTCATATATCCAGTCTCGTATATTGAATGGATTTCACTGATTGTGATGGTGCTGAAGAAGAAAAATCCAAATTTGTCAAGATTTTTGTAAATTAAATGCGGCTATCAAAAAAGATTATTTTTTTTTATCTTTTACAAATAATATATTGAACGTAGTAGCTGGGCATGAATATTATTCTTTTTTGGATGGATTTTTGGATTATAATCAAATAAAAATTACAAAAGATGACTAGTTAAAGACCTTTTTTTATTATAAATTGGCGCCTATTTGCTTATAAAGTGATGGCATTTGGATTATGTAACGCCCCGGCCACATTTCAAATGATAATGATGCAAGCATTTCAAGATTATTTACGATTGTTAATAGAGATATTTTTAGATGAGTTTTGCACATTCAATACAACAGCAAACCATTTAGAATGTCTTGATAAATGTTTAGACCAATGTGATAAATATGGCATATATTTGAATTTTGAGAAGTATCAATTTGGCGTACCATTGGGAAAGCTTTTGAGACACATTGTTTCCTTGGCCGGTATCGCTATTGATCCAAATAAAATTACTTGTATATTGGCTTTACCAAAGTCAAAAATAATGTCAGGTGTTTGTGGTTTTGTAGGCCATGTCACCTATTATAGGCGATTCATTCATTTATTTGCAGTAATATGTCAACCATTAATGAATCTCTTAAAGAAATTACCATCGGATGAATCTAGTCCAATTTGGATTGAGGAATGTACAGTTGCGTTCGAGAAATTAAAACAAAAATTGATATCAGTACTAGTACTTATTGCACCTTGTTGGACAAAACCAATTCATATTTATGTTGATACCTCGAATGTTGCTATTAGATCTGTATTAAGCTAAAAAGATGAAAAAGATTTAGATCATTCTATCTATTATGCTAGTCGACAATTTGTTTCTGCAGAACAAAATTATACTATGACTGCATAATGTCATGAAGTAAATACATCCATATATAGAAATCTAACTTAACTATCTTTTCTTTAAAATTTTATTAAGTTCTTTCTTTCTTCTTAGTAATCTAAATTTTTATATAGTTTGGAAATTTTTTTTCACTTTCTTTCTTTTTCTTTGATTAAAATTTTATCTTATCTTTAATCTTCACTTTAACTTTGATTTAGCCTTGAAACTTTCTTTAATTTCTTTTATCTTTTTTCAATCTTAGGTTTTAATAGATTCAGAGTTATATTTATAGATATAAGGAGTTTTGACTTTGAGGTTGAATTTAGGATTTTACCAAGGATAAATAGAGGTTTGGATGTCAATAGTTGGCTACCATTAATAGTGCTGACTTGGAGGATTAGATTTGGGGTTTTTATAACTTTAAACTATTAATTTTTGACTTGGACTTTGAAGACCTTGGTTGTGACTTCTTTGACGAGCTTGGAGGAAAAGAAGATGGGGTTTTTTGGCAAATCCAGGGAGGTATTCAGAGAGAGCATCTTCTTGGCATGAGTTAAGGTGGTAGAAACGCATGATTCGGAGCTTAGATGAGAGAGATATGCTTATTTGAACTTAGGCTACTAATATGACACCTACTGTCACTTTTCTAGATATATTAGGAGTTTTAAGATACTAGCAAGAAATCAAGAAGTTGGGTTAGAAACTAGACTTCAAGCTATATATTTTGCATCCAAGAATTGATAGAAATGAGTCCAAAATGAGTGAGATATGGCTGGTTAAATCCAGCAAACTAAACTAGGGTTTTGAAGAAGTTAGCTAAATAGAAGGGTTTGCTTTAAGCTAGAACTTGAGTTTCAAGAAGAATTTGAAGCTCATTTTTTGTGTACATATCACTTATACTATAATGTATCTATGTCTAAAATCTCATATCAATTGAAACTTTGATTAGGGAGTAATGGCAAATTTTGTTCTCAGGTGTCTAGGGTTTTGACTTTTAAAAGTACCTGCCAAGGATTTGGTGATATCTAACGATCGGCAATGAATTCATAGCTCAAAATTTATGTGATGAAGATCAAAAGTATGAGTTATGTTTTCCAAATTTTTGATTTTATTTGAACAACTAGATCTCAAATTATGAATTTTCAAGTTTCTGATTGGAATTTAACTTTCAAAAGTGCCTGTTAAGGATTTGGTGATATCTAACGATTGGCAATGAATTCATAGCTCAAAATTTATGTGATGAAGATCAAAGGTATGAAATATGTTTTCCCTAAATTTGAGCTTATTTGAATGGTTGGATCTCAAATTATGAATTTTTAAGTTTTTGAATGGTATTTGACTTTTAAAAGTATCTGCCAAGGATTTGGTGATATCTAACGATCGGCAATGAATTCACGGCTCAAAAATTATGTGACAAAGATCAAAGGTATGAATTTTGTTTTCTCAAATTTTAAGCTCATTTGAACGGCTGGATCTCAAATTGCAACTTTTCAAGTTTCTAGTTTGGTTTTTACTTATTAAATTACTTGCTAATATTTTGATGATATCTGGTGATTGGTAATGAGTTCACGGTTGTGAAGATGATTAAAGAAGTAAACTCTATGCTTCCAAAGTTTAAACTTATTTAAACGACTGGATTTTGATTTATAAATTCTCAAGCTTCTAGTTTGTTGATTTATTACACACATGGTTTGTCTCTATAAAAGAGAAATTTAAGAAAGTTCGTGCATATTGGATCCAACTCGAATATAAAGAGGGACCTTGCGTCTACCCGAAGCAAACTTTTGCCACGACAACGGGAAGCCTTAGGCATGATCTATTTTGTCTAAAAATTTTGGGATTATTTGCTTAGTTATCCATTTGTGTTTCATGTCGATCATGATGCTCTTAAGTATATGATTAATAAACCTCAATTGAATGGACGCATTACTCGATGGATGTTACTCCTTCAAGAATTTAATTTTATTATTAATATTTGACCAAGAAAGAAATATGCCAATGTAGATCATTTATCCCGCTTGTTCAATATATTAGGCAACAAATCTATCAATGATGCACTTCCTGATATAAAATTTTTTGCCATCGACGTAATCACCCCAGAATATAGAGAATTGATCAAGTATTTGACATTTTAGACATTTCTACCTACATATAGTGAGAAACTTAAGAAACGCTTGATTATTAAAAGTGCGCCATATACGATGATTAGAGACGCATTATATAAGCAAGAGAGAGATGGAATTCTATGCCGCTATATTTTTCAAAGTAAAGTCTATACCATATTAGAAGGATGCTATTTGGATAGTTGTCGAGGGCATTTTGCCAATGATATTACTGCTCACAAAGCTTTAATGGCTGGATATTGGTGGCCAACAATGTTTTTGGATGCACACCAATATGTCCGACGTTGTAATCCTTATCAAGGTATTGGTAGATCTACTAGAACTTTTGCCATGCCGTTGGTACCAATTTTGGCTCAAGCACCATTTGAAAAATGGAATATTGATTTTATAGGACCAATTGCACCAGTCTTACGAAATGGCCATAAAAGATATATTTTGGTAACAACCGATTATATAACAAAATGGGTTGAAGCGGTGACAATGAAAAATGATAATGCTAATATAGTAGCCATATTTTTATATGAGAATATTATCACTCAATTTGGGTGTCCCAAAGAATTGGTTAGTGATCGTGGAATCCATTTTATTAATTGCGGCTTTGATAGCTAAATACGAGATCAAGCATCAGAAGACAATCACATATCACTCTCAGGCCAATGGGCAGATTGAAAAGACCAATGGTATTTTTTACAAAATTTTAACTAAGATGGTATCTGGTGTGGGAACGGACTGGGATACAAAATTGTTTGCAGCCTTATGGGCGTATTATATTGCATATAAAGTGACTACCAGTTCCACACCATTCTAATTGGTGTACGGACAAGAGACAATATTACCAATTGAATTGGAAGTTCCGAGTTTACAAATTGCATTAGATAAATGTCTTGGTGACAAGGAATCCCTCTAATATCAGTTGGCTCAATTGAAAAAATTAGATGAAATTAAAGCTACGGCTCTTTTAACTATGGAAACTACGCAATGCCGCTGTAAGAGTTATTATAATAGTAAATTACGTCCTAAATCTTTTATGTCCAATGAACTAATACTTCTTTATGATAGACGCTTTTATAATTTTTTGAAGAAATTCCAGGTCCGATGGCATAGACCGTAGTAAATAATTGAAGCCTTTTTTAATAGTTCAATTCAATTTGAAGATTTTATGGATATTCAATTTACTATCCAAATTAACGAAAACCAGTTATGTCTTTATTTTACATAAATCCAGGACGGATTTTCAAAATTGAGAGGGAAGAGGGTGTACCTGTTCATGATGGTTAGAAAAGATAGTTGATGGTCAGTTTTAGATCCTAATATGGACTAGTCACGCAAATCGGAAGTGATGTTCTGGTACACTGGATTAAAGATTGTTGATTCAGACCCCGAGTAAAAGGTTAGGAGCACGCATTTAATAGAAGTTTTTGTTAGCATTCTGATTTTGAGCTTGGTTGTTTGAGTGTATGCTTATTGGAGTGTAGAGTTTTCTACAATCAGATAGAAACGATTAGTACGAGCAAGGAGTGCGTAGTAAGCATTATACAATGTTGATGGAAAGGTCAAAGAGAGTTGCGAATAGAAAAGAAAATGTGCGAAACATGAAAAATAAGAATAACTTGCAATTGCCATCCCTAGTGGTGATCACCAACATGGAGCTAATGTCAAGGACATACTTGTTAGAACCTTCTAGAATATTCTAGAAATTTCTTAGAACTCTCTAAAACCTTCCAAAGCCTTCTAACATCTTTCTAATTGATAGAAGTTGCTTGAGAAGCTTCTTAGTTAGTAGAAATTGCTTGAGAAGCTCACTAGTTGGTAGAAGCTACTTGAGAAGCTTCCTAGTTGATAGAAGTTACTTGAGAAGCTTCCTAGTTGGTGGAAGCTGCTAAAAAAACTTCCTAGGTAGAAGTATATATTAGAGTCGAGGCTGAAGAGTTCTTCAGTCTTGACAACACATCTCTTAGAGCTCTAGCTCACCTCTCTGGTGTTGTTTTTGTACTCATCTCATTAATCCAGTTCCTGTTGGTTCTTCTTGAACTTCTTGTTTAGACTTCAAGTCTATATTTGTATCCGTGATAGTTTGTCGAGACTACTCTCACCTTAGATATTAGAGCTAGTTCCTTCTTGTTGGAGTGTGGATTACTCCTCTTCTTGAAGATACATAAGTATTTTAGAGGTTGCGGATTATCCTCCTTTAAACTGATATCTTTTTTATCATAATATTGGAGTCTTATTCTTCTTGAAGAGAGTGAATTATCTCTCTTCTTGAAGGTCTTAAGGCATTTTAGAGGTTGCAGAGTACCCTCTTCTAAAACAATATTTTCTCTTTGTAGAAACAATTACTTCCTTTCTCTTAGAATGGTTGGAGGTCAAGACATTAATATGAATGAAAGTTTAGAGTCCAAGATGGACGCCATTATGAATGCTCTTGCTACGTTATCACAGAGAACTATGGTGATAGAAGGAGTCTTTGCGAGACTTCATAATGATGGAGCATCCAGAATAGCACAATCTGGACTTCATCACCCTCGAGCTTCTGTACCAGAAGAAGCAACTTTACCTGTGGTTCAACGAGAACCATTACTTCTACAACGAAAGGAACCTCAAATTAGCCTTCCAGACAAGTTTGATGGCACATGTTCTAAGTTTCGAGGTTTCATCAATCAAATCAAGTTAATAACAGCTCTACAATCCAAACGTTATCCGACGGAAGAATCACGCGTTGGATTGGTTGAAACTTTGTTTACGGGACAAGCTCTATCGTGGTTTGCTCCTCTATTTGAAAAAGAATCACCGATTTTGAACAACTTTGAGACTTTTTTGGAGGCATTTGTGGAAGCATTTGGCAAGCATGACAAGGCTCGGTGGGCTACAACAAAAATTTGATTGCTACGACAAGGGACTCGCTTTGCATCAGTCTATGTATTAGATTTCAGGCAATTGGCATGCGATATCAATTGGAATAAAGAAGTATTGATGAGTCAATTCTATTGGGGTCTAAGGGACGACATGAAGGATTTATTGTTATCTCTTCCTAATCCACGAATGCTCAACAAAGCCATTAGCCAAGCTGTAAAGTGCGATAATTGCCTATTTCAACGTTGCCAAGACCAACACTCCAGACAATATACAAGTCATCACGGCACAATTATATCGACAAGTAACCTAAATTCACAAGCGAAGACAGAGGACATACAGATTGATGCAGTACGTGTCAAATTTCTTATTCCAAAAGAAAAAAAACAGCGTATGGAGAAAGATTTGTGCTTTTATTGCGGTGGAGAAGGCCATAGAGCTAGAAACTATCCAAAGAAGGAAAATAGACGCAGCATCAAGAATAGAGGTGCATTTATTCAAGAAAATGAGGATGCCTAGCCACAATAGGAACCATGCGACTGGACAAATCAAAACCAGGTTCCTCTCTTTCTACTCAATCTGCTCGTTGTTTTACAATTTCTTTGTTTTTTGGTCCTCAAAAACTAAAAACCTTAGCCTTATTAGATTCAAGAGCATCTGCTTGTTTCTTAGACCATGAATTTGCTAAACGTTACAAAATTCTCCTAGTAAAAAAATTCAAACCTGTTCACGTAGAAATAATAGATGGACGACCTTTATTATTTGGTAGTGTCACCCATGAATTAGAACCTATAGAAGTGACGTTTAAAGACCACAGTAGTTATATTATTTTCAACATTATTAGCATCCCGTCAAATCCTATTATTCTTGGTCTTTCTTGGTTGAAAAAATATAATCCATCCATAGATTGGAGGTTGCGGAGGATAACATTTTTCATAGAACAACCTGAGGACAAGGCTCAAAGAAAACCCTAAATCAAAAAATCCTTGTTCATTGGAGCAAGAATATTTGTAAGATTGTGCAAGGAAGGCACACCATTGGTCATTTGTGCGGCTCCAACTAGTGGAAAGCAGATTTCAACAGCAGGCATATCGAAACAATACAAGGATTTTCAAGATGTATTCCAAAAGAAGAATGCTGACATGCTACCAGAACATTGACCATATGATTGTGCCATAGAATTGTAAGAAGGAGTACAACCGCCTTTTGGCCCAATCTACAATCTATCGCAGATGGAGTTGGCTGAGTTGCGGAAATACATAGACGAGAACCTAGCCAAAAACTTCATTTGTCATTCAAAATTGCTAGCTGGGGCACCAATCTTATTTATGAAGAAGAAGGATGGCTCACTACAGATGTGCGTGGACTATCGAGGTCTCAACAAGGTGACAAAGAAGAATCGCTATCCATTACCTTTGATCTCTAGTCTTTTGGAATAACTTGGACGTGCAAAGATCTTTACAAAGATTTATCTAAGGGGAGCTTACAATCTTGTGTGAATCAAAGAAGGAGACGAATGGAAGACAACTTTTCGTATAAGGTATGGTCATTTTGAATATAATATCATGCCATTTGGCCTTACCAATGCTCCGGCGGTTTTTTAACACATGATGAACGATAATTTTTGAGAATATCTAGACGATTTTGTTGTCATTTATCTGGATGATATCTTGATATTTTTTGAAAACAAAGAAGAGTATAAAAAGCACGTTCGTTTGGTACTCAAAAAACTAGGCAAGCGAGGACTCTACGCCAAGTTGGAGAAGTGCTTATTTCACCAAATTGAGATGGAGTTTTTAGGGTTCGTTGCGACTACGGAAGGCTTGAAGATGGATTCCAAGAAGGTGGAAGCAATTGTATCCTGAGAAATTCCAAAGACGGTTAGAAACGTACAATATTTTCTCGCCTTTGCTAACTTCTATCGGATCTTCATCAAGAATTATTCTCAAGTTGCTACTCCATTTACTCGATTAACATGTAAGGATAAGCTGGAATGGAGACCTCTAGCAAAAAAAGTATTTTAAAATCTTAAAATGGCATTTATTATGGCTCTAATTTTGGTACATCCAAACTTTGCAAAGGCTTTCTATTTGGAAACCGATGCTTCGGATTTTGCTTTAGGAGCCGTACTTTCACAGATGGGCATCGACAATAAGCTTCATCCGGTTGTATTCTATTCACAAAAGTTTTTTGCGGATGAGATCAACTAAGAGATTCATGATAAGAAACTCCTTGCTATAGTGGATTCTTTCCAAGAGTGGCGTCACTTCCTCGAAGGAGTTGCGCATCCCGTGACCGTTGTCGGGGTAGAGAGAATCTGCCTCAAGAAAGCGCTGGGCTTCTGGCTGCCACTAATTACTCAAGCAAGATTCAAGTATAATAAAAACCCCCAATTTTATATAAAACAGATCTCCATAGGGCTATTACACCCAATACACAAGCCTAATTTCCTCAAACCACTCAAAACATAACAAAATACTCTAAACCCTCATTCTCCCGTAGGAAGGGAATTTTTCCCGAACTTCAATAACCCATAACTTTTAATCCAACCGTCCAAAACTACTCCAAATTTACATGAAGTACTGATATATTCTTCACAACTACCACCACAAATTTCAACCGTTGATTCATTATCGATCTTTAGATATCGTCAAAACCCTAGCAGTAGCTTTAAACCCTTGTTTACAAACACCCGTGTACTAAATTCTTCATATCTCACAATCTAAAAGTCCAAATGCTATGAAACTTTGATGTATAGCTTCTTAGCACAATAATACACCTTCTTGGAAATTTTGAGACAAAAATTCGTCCAAAAACTTAAGATATGGCAAACCCCATCACCATCAACAAAACGGTCTACTTACTGCCTTGGAATTGGATGCGCTGTCTTCAACTCTTCATATCTCCTTCGTCTAAACTCAAAACTTAAGAATTTCTTCGTGACAGACGTAGATCTTGAAATCACCTTTCCAACCGCACCATCCGATCTCCAAAAGCCTCCGTATAACTCCGCGAAATCCCAAAAGAGTGACAGTATGTATGAAATCCACTCTTTAACTTTGAACAAGTATAACTTCTTCACCCTAACTCCAAATCGCCTAAAATTTCCTCTCAAATTATACCCAAAACCCTAAAATTTACAACCCTATCTCTGAAATTGCAAATCCCCTTTTTTAAAGTCGCCGAAAACCCCTGTTAAGGTCGCGGGCAGCCTCCTCAAAGCCCATTGGGCATGGTATTCGACCAATAGGGATGAAGTTCCTTATTCCTTGCCTTCATCCGACCATGGCTTGATTTCATCCCTCCCAATTAGCCTCTTAATAGCTTAAATTTTCATCCTTAAGTCCCCACCTTCTCTCAAGGCTTCATACTAAATATTTAGATCTTATATTTTTTTAAATATCATAATCAAAACAAGTAAAAATAAAATAAAGTTTCTTCTATCAATCCCTTTAATTTATTTTACTAACCATTCTAACACATATCTAAATCTATAAACATATTAGGCATTTTGAGTGGATTTTACATACTCTAAGCAATTACAGTACAACACCGTATATACGGATCACAAGAATCTGGAATATTTCATGTCTGCTCGGGTTCTAAACCGTCGTCAAGTTCGATGGAATATGTCGCTATCTAGATTTGACTTCATTATTACTTATCGGCTTGGAAAGCAACAAGGACTATTCCATGCCTTATCAAAAAGATCATATCTTGCGCCAAAGGTTGGAGAAGCAGCGCTTCATCAACAGAGTACGACATTGTTAAAGCCAGAGCAATTCAGGATTTGTGCTGCTGTGGTGCCAATTGATGGTAACTTCCTCAACCAGGTACGTGCTGTGACCATTAAAGATTCAATAGTCCTTGATATCAAGCAGCGTATCAATGATGATAAGTGCAAGGTTGAAAGAGATCTCTTATACTTTAAGGAGCGGCTGTATATCTCAAAAGGGCCAGCACGACTTCGAGTCCTTCAATCTCATCATGACTTTCTAGCTGCGGGACATTTTGGATTCAACAAGATCTTGGAACTCATTTCTCGAGATTTTTGGTGGCCCCAAATGTGGAAGGATGTGAAAGATTTCGTCCTCTCTGGTAACATTTGTTCAAGATCCAAGAATCCTCGACATCGCCCTTATGGACTTCTACAGCCATTGCCTATTTTGTGTCATCTATGGTCTTCAATTTTTATGGACTTTATTACAGATCTGCCGCCATCAAATTCATTTGACAGCATCTTTATTGTGATGGATCGACTTACGAAGATGGCACATTTTATCCTTTGCAAGAAGACATCCCCAAGCGAAGACACAGCAAGGCTCTTCCTTGATAATGTGTATCCATATCATGGTCTACCAGATGATATCGTGTCGGATCGAGGAACCCAATTTGTATCAAAGTTTTGGAGATCTTTTTTTAAAATATTGAAGGTGGACATCAAGCTTTCTTCGGCATTCCATCCTCAAACTGACAGCCAAATGGAACGGATGAATCAAGTTTTAGAACAGTATTTACGATGCAACATAATCTACGATGCAACATATTTACGATGCAACAGTATCTACCGCTAGCTGAGTTTGCATATAACAACATCCTTCATGGATCAATTAAAAAAACACCATTCTTTTTCAACTATGGATATTATCCAAAGCTTGATCTATTGAGTCCATCAGCGAATAACAACCTAGCAGCTGAAGGATTGGTGCAGCAGCTATCAGAGCTTCAAACTACATTGAAGCTTCAATTGCAAATTGCCCAAAAGTCTTACAAAGCATCCGCAAATAAATTTCAGAATCAGGCACATATTTTCAAGATTGGAGATAAAATATGGCTGCTTTAATGGAATATCAAGACCAAGCGGCCATGTGATAAGTTGGACTACCGAAGATTGGGACCATTTGTTATCCAGAAGCAGATTAATCCTGTGGTGTACCGCTTAGAGTTAACAGCTGCTATGAAGGTACACCTTGTCTTTCATGTTTCTCTGTTAGAGCCTTATCGGGAATTGCCTTTTCCTGGAAGAGTACAATGTCCGCCATCTAGTATCAAAATTGAAAACAACAAAGAATATGAGGTGGAAAGGATACTAGATTCACGGCAAAGATGAAATAAATTAGAGTACTTTGTGCATTGGAGCGGCTACGATATTAACGAACAAACATAGAAACTGGCCAAAAATCTTGCCAATGCGTCACGAAAGATACGAGAATTCCATTGACGATATCCTAATAAACCAAAAGTTGGTCAATAACGAAGCGTGAAGATGAAGCCTTCTCCGGAAAAATGAATAGAAAAGGGATCTAAGTCTTATCAAAACATAATTTGTTATATTTTGTAGTATTAAGATATCTAATATCAAGGTGTATTTTAGATATGGCTAGTGAGAATGTAGATACTGTACTAGTGGTACCATCTCAACCGAGTAGCTTATAGCATCGACCTTGACATGAAGAATTAGAAGAGCCAAGAATACCAAGCAACAAGTCACTTGCAATTATCTTTGAAGTTAAATCAGCTCATGCAAGTAGTAGCAAAGCGATATTTTCAAGTCGTTTCCACAATGAAGATACAGAAGTTCAAGTATGGTCTCAAGTGGAAGGTATTGGTCATTATCGATGGCTACAAGGACCCATGAATCATCTGCCTTGTGAATGACAATTGGAATATATTGCAGAGACTATGCGACAAATTTTTGATTTCCTACGTTTGTGAGTATACATTTCAAATGGCTTCTTGGAGACCTCAAAGATAGAGGAGGAGGTGATGTCAAGGATATACTTGTTAGAACCTTTTAGAATACTTTAGAAGTTTTCTAGAATTCTCTAAAACCTTCCAGAGCCTTCTAACATCTTCCTAGTTGATTGTCATGGATATATACATAGTTACCTATATGATCAGATAGAACTAGATTAAAGAAGGTAAAAGCAGGTTAATTCCATAATATCTTTAGAGAAACTTCCTAGAAACTTCATAGAAGCTACTTTGACTTTATAAGTGTCCATAATAGACTTTTGGATTAGAAACTTGGTCAATAAATTAGCCACATGTCGCACATGTTGGTAGCTTGAAGACCAAGCTAAATACGTGGCGAACATATTAGAAACTTGTCCTGTAAGTTCGACACATGTCTAACAACTTGGACATGTGTCTTGTAAATTAGATATGTGTTAAAGGTCCTATAGAACGTCGCCACTTAGCTCTTAGGTAGATAGTATAAATAGAGATAAGAGTGAAGCCTTCTTCACTCTTATCAACTCCTTTCTTGTTTCCAGTCTAGTTCAAGAGTCTCTAGTTTTCTTGTCTTTTGGCATTAGCCATTCTAGTTTCTTTTTAATATATATATTTCTTTATATTTATTTCTTTGAGAGAGGTCTCACTTGTTTATTTGACTTCATCCAGTTATTGTCCTTGACAGATTAACAAGAGTACACATACAGTATCAGAGCTTTGTCTTTTCTTGATTAAGAGTGGATTACCCCTTTCTCTTGATAAGACATAAGCATATTAGAAGTTGTGGAGTACCCACTTCTAAACTGATATTGTTTCTAGAATTTTTTTCTTTTGAGTGTGTGTTCCATATTTCTTGAAGTAAGAGTAGACATCTTCATTTCTATTATATTATCATGGCAGAGCTTGCGGAAATGAAGAGTGCAATGGCACAAATGTAAGAGCAAATGAGAGAACTAATGCTTGCAATGCATCAACTCAATTTACCACCACAAGGAGCATCAAGATTAGCAGGAAGTGAAGATGTAGAGATGGTTGGAGCTACGTCAATATCTACACCAAACCATGCTACCTCACCGATAATGGAGCACCGTTCAAACATTAGAGAACCAAAAATCAGTTTGCTTGAGAAGTTTGATGGCACAAGATCTAAGTTTCGAGGATTCATCAATTAGGTACAAGTGGTGATCGAACTTCAACCTCGGAGTTATCCTACGCAAGGATCTCAAGTTAGGTTTATTGGAACGTTACTTTCGGGTCCTGCCTTATCGTGGTTTTCATCTTTTTTTGAACGACGTGATCCAATATTGGATAATTTGGAGGCATTTTTTATAGAATTTTGATCGATGTATGGAGAACATGATGCAATTCGTGTTGCAACCAACAAGATTCGCATCCTACGACAAGGCAATCGATCAGTGTCATTATACGCTTCACAATTTCAACAACTAGCGACCGACATCAAGTGGGACGATGCTGCACTAATCATTCAATTTCTCTACGGATTACAATATGAGGTAAAAAAGTTAATGCTCAATTTACCCGATCCTCAGACATTGCGTCAAGCAATTGATTTTACTATGAAGTGTGACAATCGACTTTTGAGTTTCGATCCGAGAGTCGTACAAGGGAGCCTCAAAGTTATTATTCAATGGCAACATCAACATCCTCACAAAACGTACATTCGGAAGTAGAAGACATGCAAATTGATGCGGTACGTTTTAAACCTCTTACTGAACAAGAAAAGATTCGTCGTCGTCAAGAAGGATTATGTTTATATTATGGAGAACCTAAGCACACTGCTCAACATTGTCCAAAGAAATGTCGCAACTACAAAATGAGGAGTACGGCTGTCAAAGAAGATAACATGACGGAAAACGAATTTGTCCAGCTATAATAGAGACCGTGCAGCTGGAACCCTGTACAATTCCCAATAAAGGTCATATTCTCTCCTCAGAATCCTCTCCTTGTTTTATGATAGATGTATATTTAGGACCAAAAAATTACAGAGCCTCTGCCTTATTAGATTCAGGAGCCTCAGCATGTTTTCTAGATGAACAATTTGTTAAGAATCGTAAAATACCTTTAGTACAGAAACCTAAACCCATACATGTAGAAGTCATAGATGGTCGCCCATTGTCCTCAGGAGATGTCACTCATGAAACCCGTCCTATAAAAGTAACAATAGATGGTCATAATAGCTATGTAACCTTTAACATAATTAAATCTCTGTCTAATCCAGTTATTTTAGGTTTGTCATGGCTAGAAAAATATAACCCTCAAATAGATTGGAATTCTCGTAGACTTGACTTTTTCCAGGATATTATTAAACATCCTATCGATCCAGTAAAAAGCTACAAGCCTGGTACAGTAAAATCTGTACTTATAGATGCAAAAGCTTTTATACACGTAGCAAAAGAAGGATCAACTTTTGCTATTTACGCAACACTCATTTTTGATAGTAGAAAGGCTTCAAGTGGCATTCCAAGCCAATACCAAGACTATCAAGATGTTTTTGAGAA
>JAWRVF010001858.1:0-38207 GCA_036785485.1 Physcomitrellopsis africana | reverse complement strand
GGAGCATTCTCAAGCAAGACTTCACGTATTACGACAACGCATCCTCATTAAATCCAAAGGAGTCTTCATAGTGGTCAAATCTCTACTTTCTTCAGCCAACTGAAACTGATCATATCCAGAATATAAATCTCCAATAGAATAGATGGCATGACCGGCAAATTGTTCAGCTACTTCATCCGCTATAGGACCTGATTCCATATTTTGAATAGTCACCCTGTTTGCTGGTTGCATATCTTGAATGAATCTCAATGCCCCTGATTTCTTAGGTGCAGTGAACCATCTGTTTGAATAGGGAGCAATTGAAGGTTCAAGAATATCCATTTCTACCTTTTCTTTTAATAATTCCATCAACTTAGGAAGCAAAGCTCTAGGTACAGGTATAGGTTTTAAATCCCATGAAACATGTGGTACAGTGAAAATTACCATAGGTGCTACAACACTAGGATTCATACATTCAATTTCATCAGAAGTTAAGGCAAATGCCTTACCATGTCTAACAAGCACTTCTTGAAACATCATTCTTTCTGGTATTGTCAAAAAATCACCCCCTCCAATCTTTAGCTTAGCCAACGATTCTTGAGTAAATTGATGTCCAATTTTGTGCTTTTCTCTCAAACCTAGTTCCTTAACTGATTGCTTGATGTACTCCATAGTATCAGGTGGTAATTGAGTGGCCACTGGTTTCACCTTTTTGGCCATAATCTTATACTTGGTTTGCACAATAGCCTCAGGTTTTAATCCATAGCTTGTAGCAGATCTAATACATGTTACCATCTTTTTCAATTCCTCATAAGCCTCCCTTGATTGTATCTCCACAATAACATCTTCATCCATCCTTATAACTAAGTTTTCTATAACTTGCATCAATCCATCTTCCAACCCAACTTCTTCTAATATTCCAACTATAGCTTCATCATTTGAAACTAATCCCACTCATTTTAAGTTTTTCTCTTGCTTCTTTATTTTTCTCCTATTTACAGGATTTAAATCTTCAATCCTTTGAATGCTCACAAATCCATCATCACTCAAATCCAAAATACCAAAATTCAAATTATCTACATTGGAATTTGTAGATAATCTATTTGCACCCATGTTCCCCCATGCTACAAAGGTGCCCTTTAGAAATCCAAGAATTTATTTTTTGGCTCTAAAGTTATTTCTCTCAACTGTTCTCTGTGCCTTTCATGAATAGGCTTCACAATAAGGAATTGTACAACATTTTTTCCATCACAACTACGAATCCTGGCATAATGTGAACCATCATCCAAGACTTTAGTTTCCATCCTAGTAGTTTTGATATAAGGTTGACCAAGTATTATCGGATATGTAGCAGAGTTTTGCACAAAGAAGTTTTGTTCCACCTCCACATCTCCAATCTTGGCCTTCACAGCTGGACAAGCTCCATACAGATCGCCTCGCTCATTATTTGTAGCTCTAATCACCTAGCCATGGTTGATATCAATTGGCCACTTGTTCTTCTCATACACCCGCCTGGACATTATATTAATTTCTGACCCATGATCAACCAAGGCTAAAATTGAATCTTTAGAATCTCCCAACCTCACTTGTGTTTCTGTAGTAGCCCTAGCCCAATATGAAACTAAGTAGCTATCACTTTCCATCTCATCACCATCTCCTTTTGAAGAACAGATAACTCGTGCTTCCTATATAATCTTCTTTTCTTTATCAGATTTTACCGCTATACACTTTGTTTGATATCCTTCTATATCCTTGGTATGATTGATTTGAGCCGTGCCCTCTATATCAACCATGTTTTCAAATCCTAATGATGCAGATTGTACAAATACTTGTCCTATTTCTTCTTCCTCATCCTCAGTCACATGAATATCTAATGCTTCCACCATAATAGCTTCAGCTGTCATTTGCCTCTTCCTCTTTATTACATCAATAATTAGCTCGTGAAAATCCCTTTTTGCAATACCAAGAGCCTCTCTTAGAGTGAAATCAATTTTGGCATTCAAAATCTTCTCCTCTAAGATATTCTTTATATCTATTGATGTTTCAATATCAGATTGAAGTTTATAGATAGGACCTTTACCTTTGGACTTGCCTACGCCATCCTTCTCCTTCTCTTTGTTCTTCTCCCACCATTCTTTTGGCAATGGTGCATCGCCAAGATGGACAGAAGAAGGTATCTTTTCTGATTTCTGTCCCTGAGAAGCTTCCTTGTTCCTTGGAGACCTCTTTTTGCTTAGAGGTTCAACAACATCTTGTTCATGAGCAACTCTACCTCTCTTCTCTTCAACCATAGCATCATTCAAATCATCACTCTGTTGATTTTTATTTAAAAATGCTTTGATACTAATAATATCAACTGGATCATTCCAACCTATCATCTTCCTAATAGCTTCAGCTCCCCTGATCATGGCCTCCATAGCTGGTGGAGAAACAGTCTTAACTGCACTTTGTTCAACTGTAATAGAATAAGATTGTGCTCCCTTTTCGTACATAGTACCACCTTTGCTTGTTTGCTCATCTACCAACTTCTTCATACCTCTTTTTCCAAAGTTGGTCCTCAAAGGCTCATCAGAACCTGCTAGTCTTATCCTCCCTTCTTTGAAATGCACAATATTCTCTCTGATTGCAGCTTTACAGCTTTCGCATTCGCCACGCTTGTGGTCTGGACTGTCACACCACATGCATCTTTCTACAAATCCCTTTGAACCTTCAATTGTCTTCAATAAGCTGGCCTTGTGAGATTTCTTAAATTCACTAATTTTGATCCCCCATTTTGGCTTGTTGAGTAATTAATGCCTCAAGGCTCTCTCAGTGGAAGCACCAATAATGTCGTGGTAGAGAGAACCTGCCTCAAGAAAGCACTGGGCTTCTGGCTGCAACTAAATACTCAATGAAGATCCAAAATAATAAAACCCTTAAATTTTTTATAAAAGTTTTTCTTTTAGGGCTATTACACCCAATACATAAGCCTTATTTCACAAAAACACTCAACTATATCAAAATACTCTAAACCCTCATTCACCCGTAGGAAGGGAATTTTTCTAGAACTTTATCAACCTGTAACTCTTAATCTAACCGTTCAAATCCACTAAAATTTCACATGAAGTACTGATGTGCTCTTATTAGTTAGCACAACAAATTTCAATAGTTGATTCTTTATCAATCTTTAGATATCGTAAAAACCCTAACAGTAGTTTTAAACCCTTGTTTTCAAACACCCGAGTACTAAATTCTTCATATCTCACAAACCCAATGTCCAAATGCTATGAAACTTTGATGTATAGCTTCTTAGCACAAAGATTCACCTTCTTGGAAAAGTTTAGATAAAAAATCGTCTAGAAACTCAAGATATGGCAAAACCCATCACTATGAACAAAACGGCCTACTTACTGCCTTGGAATTCAAACTGCTGTCTTTGACTCCCAATATCTCCTTCTTCAGAACTCCAATTGTTGAAATTCTCCCACATCAGGTGTAGAGCTTGAAATCACCTCTCTAGCCGCACCTTGTGATCTCCAAAAGCTCTCATACAACTCCTCCAATCCTTGATAGAGTGACAGTAGGTACAAATTGCACACCTTAACTTCAAGCGCCTACTTCTCCCTCATAAAAACTCCAAATCTCTCAATTTTTATACAAAAATTGTAGCCCAAAAAAAAAGCTTTTTAACCCTAGTCTCTGATTTTCGAAATGCCTCCCTTGAAGTCGCCGAAACCCTTCTTCTTGCTGCGGGCTGCCTCCTCAAAGCCCATTGGGCATGGTATTCAACCAATAGGAATGAAGAATTTCACCCCTTGTCTTCATTCATCCTCACTTTGTCTTCATCCTTCCAAATAGGCCTCTTAGTAGTTTAATTCTTCTTCTTTGGACCCCAATTGCCTCTCAAGGCTTTATATTAAATATTTAGGCTCTATATAATTTAAAAGCCATAACCAAACTAAGTAAAATCTAAAATAAAGTTTCTTACACCAACCCTCTTTAATTTGTTAAAGAACTAGAAGTTAGAACCACAACATAGCATCAAGGGGCTGCACACTGAGAATGTGAGATTGAGATGGCTCTCTTTAACACCTTTATATTGGAGTTCACATCCAATATGCATAGGCTTCATCTACATTCATCTAAAGCCAGCCGCCACTTTCTGAGACCCTAAACCTAGCCGCCTAACGAGACCCTAAATCCAACCGCCTGTCAAGACCTTAAACCTAACATGTCGAGACCCTAGCCGCCACTTAATCCCTAGTTGACTTTTGACTATTAGAAACTTACTATGGTTAAACTCTATATTATAATAATCCAAGTAACTCTTTCTTGAACTTTAACACTCCCACTTTTCTAATTGTCAAAAGGTTTTTAAGCCTAATGCCTTTATCAACTCGTGGTGTCTATCCTTCACTAATGCCTTTGTAAGCACATCAGCAAGCATCTCTTTTGTAATACAATACTTCATACCTATTATACCATCTTCAATCTTCTCTCGTATGAAATGATGTTGAATATCAATGTGCTTCGTTCTTGAATGGTGCTTTGGATTCTTGGCAAATGCAAGACATCCTTGATTGTCACACATTATTGGAGTTGCTTCTGTTTGCACTAATCCAATGTCTTCTAAGAGTTGCCTTATCCAACAAGCCTCCATTGCACAATGACTTGCTGCCATGTACTCAGCCTCCATGGTTGATCTTGCAATGGTAGGTTGTCTCTTGCAATTCCATGAAAAAACTCCCATTCTAATAAAGAACACATATCCCGTTGTGGATCTTCTATCATTTATATCTCCAACCCAATCCGCATCGCAATAACCTTGCAAATCAATGTTCTTACCACCAAGGCATAATTTGAAGTCTTTAGTACCTTTTAAGTATCTCAATATCCTCTTTACCGTTGCCCAATGCAAAGGTCCAGCCTTAGACATGTGTTGGCTCACAACACTCACCGCATATGCAAGATCCACTCTTGTGGCCACCATTGCATACATAAGTGAGCCAACTGCTGCCTTGTATGGAATACTTTGCATCTCACCTTCAACTTGAGCAAACTCCTCATCCGTGAGCTTCATCAACTTCAAATTTGCCTCCAAAGGTGTTCCAATGGGCTTACACTCCTCCATGTTGAATCGTTTCAACACTTCTTCAATGTACTTGCTTTGACTCATTGTAATGGTCTTGTTTTCACGATCTCTTATGAACTCCACTCCTAAGCAATAGTGAAGTTCTCCCAAATCACTCATTTCAAATTCTTTTTCTAATATGGCCTTCATCCAATTCAACTTTTTCACATCGTTAGCCAAGATGATTAAATCATCAACGTAAAGGATTACAATCAATAGGAACTCTTGAGATTGCATCACATACATGGAATGATCTGCCTCACTCCTTACAAACCCTTCATTCACAAAGAATGTATCAATCCGTTGGTACCATGCCCTTGGTGATTGCTTGAGTCCATACAATGATTTCTTCAACTTACAAACAAGATGTTGTTTGCCTTTCTTCAACATATCCTTGAGGTTGATCCATATAGATGTCTTCTTCCAACTCTCCATTCAAGAAAGCCGTCTTCACATCCATTTGATGCATCTCCAAGTCCATTGCTGCTCCAATTGCCACAATGGTTCTGATAGTGGTGAATTTAGCCACGGGAGCATATGTCTCATTGAAATCAACACCAGCAACTTGTGAATATCCTTTGGCAACTAATCTTGCCTTATATCTCACAACATTGCCCATTGCATCCCTCTTGGTTCTAAATATCCACTTACAACCAATAGAAGTTCGATTTGGTGGAAGTTGAGTCAATTCCCATGTTCTATTGTCCATGAGAGATTTGTATTCTTCTTCCATAGCCTTCTCCCACTTCATAGCATCTGTGGATTTTATTGCATCACATAAAAACAATGGATCAGCAAAGAGTGCAACATTGGCATGTTCTTCACTTACTTGAGGAAAAATGTGGTTCTTCCACCATTCACCAAGTGGTCTTCTTTCCCTCATAGGATATCTCCTTTCATTTGAAGAAGATTCACCTTCATGTACTCCAACCACTCTTCCAAGCTTCTTCTTTCTTAAACTTTGTCTTTTCTCACTCAAAGATTGATACTCCTCATCATCATCATCTTCAACATCTTTATTTCCTTCACTGTTGGTCTTAGGAATCAAAGAGACTTTCTTCTCCATCTTCTTTAGCTCTTCACCTTCATTCATGTCTCCACTATCTTCATTGTCTTCATCTTCTTCTTCTTTCTTTGCTAGATTTAAAGATGTGTCCACAAACACACCATTACTCCCACTTGGACACATCTCCAAGTGCTCATAAGCACTCTTATGCTCAATAAACTCAACATCACGACTTTTGATGATCTTCTTGGTATCCAAACACATTAGCCTATATGCCTTTGTACCTTCACAATATCCAACAAATACACATTTTGTACCTTTTGCCTCAAGCTTGGACCTCATACAATCTGGTATCTTTGCATAAGCAATGCATCCAAATGTCCTCATGTGTGAAACACAAGGTTTCTTCCCACTCCAAGCTTCTTGTGGAGTCATTGATGTGAGTGCACTTGTAGGGCACCTATTCCTTGTGTATACTGCATTCACCACAGCTTCCGCCCAAAATTCATATCCAAGATTTTGAGCATGAAGCATACTCCTTGCCATCTCCACAATGGTGCGATTTGCTCTTTCAGCAACTCCATTTTGTTGTGGAGTGTAAGGAGTAGACGTTTGTCTTACAATACCTTGAATCTTCAAGTACTCATCAAAATATTTTGACAAATACTCACCACCATTGTCTGTGCGTAATACCTTGATCTTGCATTCACATTGCTTTTCCACATGTGCCTTAAACTCCTTAAATCTTGAGAAACACTCACTCTTGGCTTTAAGGATAAAAATCCACACCTTTCTTGAAAAATCATCAATAAATGTGACAAAGTACCTTGCTCCTCCAATTGATGGTGTCTTCATAGGTCCACAAACATCTGAATGCACAATCTCCAACAACTTACTTGCTCGTATTGCTACTCCATTTGGAAATGAAGCTCTTTGTTGCTTGCCTTGAATACAACCTTCACAAGCTAGAGTCGTGGCATTGTTGTATGATTGACCAAGATCTAAGCCAACTACCATAGATTTGAGCTCCTTCATGCTTTTGGCATTCAAATGACCAAGGCGTCGATGCCAAATTCCAAACTTGTCTTCATCTTTTGGAAATTCAGCAAATGCTGCTACTTCAACTCCATTCACCTTCTTACAATTGAGAATGTAAAGGTTGCCATCTCTAAAGCCCTTTAAAACATTATCTCCATCCAATGTCTTCACAAAACATCCATTCATATCAAATTGAACCTTACAACCACTTGACACAAGTTTGCTCACCGAAAGAAGATTCTTCTTCATCTTTGGCACATGTAGGACTTCTTTCAATCTGATCCTCTTGGTTTCATTCTTCACAACAATCTCCACCACAATGGAGCCAATTCCAACAGCTTGTACCATGCCATTGTCTCCTAACCAAACATTTGTTACTGGAATTTCTTCATAAGTGTTAAAAGAACACTTGTATGGAGTCATGTGCTTGGTAGCACCTGAATCAATAATCCACTTAGACATGGCAGCCATAGAAGTGCCTTCACTTGCCATGAATGCAAAGTCATCTCCTCCAAATTCATCATGTGCATTGTTAGCATTCTCTCTGTCTCCTTTCTTGGCCTTGTAGCAATTTCTTGCAAAATGACCTGATTTTCCGCAAATGAAGCAAGTTTTCACGTTACTCCTTCTATTGTCACGTTGGTTTGAATAGGTACCTTTACCTTGTCTTGAGAAGAGAGCCGAGTCTTCACTTTGATGCTCCTTTTCTTTCCTTTTGGTCACTTCATGTGCAAGTCTTGCCGTCACATAGTCTATTGTAAGCTCCTTCAACTTGATGGACTCCAATGCTACTATAAGATAGTTATAAGACTCCGGAAGGCTCATGAGCAAGGTCATGACAATATCACCATCTTCTAAAGGTTTGTCAACAATAGCTAGTTGATTTACAAGAGCCTTTATCTTATTGACATGAACCATAAGGTCTTCACCTTCTTCCATCTTGCAAGTGAAGAATTTCCTCCTTGTAAAAAGGATGTTGGACAAGTTCTTGCTCTCATAAATGTTGCAAAGAGTCTTCCATGCTTCCGCTGGTCCTTTGCAATGGATAATGTGTGAAAAGTTGGCTTCATCCACATTTGTGGCAATCATGCCAAAAGCCTTCTTTTCACGTCTTTTAAAGTCCTTCTTCTCCTTAATACTTGCATCTATGCATGGAAGGTCTTCACTTTCATCTACAATGTCCTAAAGGTCCAAAGATGCCAACAAAAGCTCCATTTTTACCTTCCAATGATAGAAATTGTCACCTCTAAACTTCTCAATCACTCTCAAACCTTCACCTTCACTAGAAGCCATTTCTAAGAAGTAGTGTATCAAAGAATATTGAGAAAAGAAGTTCCTATGTGATCTAAAATCACAAATTTGCACTAGCAGAAACTCAGAATATCCTCTTGTGAACAAAAGAGTGATTTCTCATTCAAAGCACTCTTAAGTGATCTTCTAAAGCTTCTAATCAGTATATGCACTCTTATGAACCTCTCAATCAAGTTCTTTCACTCTTTCAACTCATTATTTAATGAAATGCAGAAGGTTAATGAAACAGTTTCAATAACACATAAAGATACTATCAAGGTCTTTCACAATGGTCTTAAACTCACTATCCAAGGAGATAAGAACCCACAAAGCAATGTTAGAGATCTCTAAGCTTACAAATTAGAACCTCCTCTTGTCATAACATAAGCTAAGATCATACAAACTCTAACATTAGCAAACACCATAAGACCTATTCCGCACAACAACAAAGACTTCATAAAACTTCTAAAATTCACAAGCAAATGTGAGTGGGCCCATAACCTGTTAAAGAACTAGAAGTTAGAAGCCACAACACTTAGCATCAGCAAGGTTGCACACAAAGAGAAGTGCGGAATGAGATAGCTCTCACTTCCAACACCCTTTACTTATAAGTGGAGTTCACATCCAATATGCATAGGCTTCATCTACATTCATCTAAAGCCAACCGCCACTCGAGACCCTAAACCTAGCCGCCTAACGAGATCCTAAATCCAGCCGCCTCTCAAGACCTTAAACCTAACTGCCTGTCGAGACCCTAGCCGCCACTTAATCCCTAGTTGACTTTTGACTATTAGAAACTTACTATGATTAAACTCTATATTGTAATAATCCAAGTAACTCTTTCTTGAACTTTAACATAATTTACTTTACTAATCATTTTAATACATATTTAAACTTATAAACATATTATACGTTTTGAGTGGATTTTACATATTGTAAGCAATTACAGTACGACAACGGTGTCGTGGTGAGAGTCTTAGCCCTAAGAAAGATTGGGTCTATTTTGCCTCTAGTTTCTCAAGTGCAAGATGAGATTCATAAAGTTCATAGAATTGAAGAATTTATATAAAAACATACTTTATTAACCCTAACATATTCTACCTTTAGAAACCTGCCCTCAATTTTGCTCATAAATCCTAGGATATCATATCAATTGAAGCAAAATTTGGACACAAGGTACTTAAAAGAGTAAAGAAGCAAACTCCATAAACCTTTTGATTATAGCTCATGTGGTTAGAAAGAACCATGTTGTCAAAGTAATCCCTCCATGCTGCCTTTGATTCTAGACCCCCTTTGCTTCACACCTTCATTGCTCTTCATTAAAGAAGACCTAAGTGCTGAAATTTGGTAGGCTTATAGCTTGTATCATTTTATAAACACCCTCCAAATATTGCTCCAAAAGTCTTCTCCAAACTTGAGTTATAGGTTCCATCCTTCTTCTTTAATTTTGCCTTCTAACAACTCTAGATCCGACCACAATTTTCCTCATAACTCCTCGAATACAACTCCAATAGCAATCAGTTTTTTACACAACTTAATAGACTCATATATCTACAAATCCCAACAAATTTTACTCAAAATACTACTCTGATCACAAAGTTATGCTCCCTCAAACTTCACTGATTTGGAGATAGACCCCTGTCATTTTGAAAGAACATAACATTTTATTTATAAGACTAATGAATATCAAACTTGCACTCATCTCTTCCTTAACTTACATAGATCATGTCTATTAAATTTCACACTCAAATTCGTCTCCTAAATCTCTTTATACCCAAAAAAACCCACACACATGCACTGCCCATACAAACCCTCAACCCTACCTTCACTCTATTTTTTTTTTCATTCAAACTGGTTACAATTTCACTCATAACTCTTTGCTCAGAGGTCATATTGACTTGAGATTTTGACACAAAGTAGTTAACTCTATAAGAAACAAAAATCCAACAAATTTCGCCACTAAAGTCTAAGTGGTTTCCAAGAACCAAGGCCCAAAATTTAGTAACCCTCACTGCCCTAGTCTTAAACACCTACAACTTTCATGACTCATATCTCCCTTGATACTTAATGAAAAGACATGAAAATTATTTCTATGAGTTTTTTATCTTGTCTACTACAAACCTACAAAAAGTCGCACTTAAAATCCTCTCTAAGCTTCCTCTGTACCTAAAAACATATACTGCCTATCAAAAAAATCCTATATCTTCAAAAAAAACTCTCCTCCTTCTTCTTCACGACCCTTCCTTGTCATCTCCCTCCTGGTCTTCTTTATCCTCTTGGTCAAGAAGACCTCTTAGCCCATGTCTTTTCCACTTCCTCAACCTTTTTCTTTTTACTAACTTGAAGAAATTTCACTTTTCAAGATAAATTTCCATTATATCTTCTTACTACTAATTTTCTATAAACCTTTCTTCTAATCTTAAGTTTTTTATTTTAATGCATTCTTTTATGTTTTTCACACTATGTTTTGATTTACAATACAAAAACGGCTACTACATGAAATAATACATAAAGACTAATAATCTAAAAGAGCTTTATTGAAAATATAATTAAAAAAAAAAACTTTAAAAATCATATATAAGAGATAGGAAGAAGTAGAAAAATAGTGTCTATGCTACCTTTTTTGTTAAAAGGACTTCTATCTACTTTGTAGGGCCATAAATAAGACAATATAAGATAGATTAGACATAAAAATACCATAGAAAGTTTTAGGTAAAAACAAAGGATAATTCGCAATAGAAAGTATTTTAAAAAAAATCTTCGATTGATACTTGGGAAGGACCGTTTATGAACAAGGATCAAAATCAAACCTTGAGGCACAAAACCAAGCACCTTTAGCATATGTAAAGTTCTTTATTCAATGCAAGAGTGGAATTAGAGAATAAACTTAAGAACGATTCTATGAGCATTGGTTTTGAGCAGTTTGAGTTTGTAATGACTTTAAAAGAAGTATACAAAGTCAAGATTGAATTTGGAGTGACTTTGATTTTAAAAAATAAAATGGGGTTTCTCATTTTGGAGAATTCTGTAAATGTCATAATAGATCTACAAGTGAAATTTTGTATGTTTATAAATATAATTGCATTAGATATGTGTTGTGAATTTGGACTCAATTAGATAGTCAAATTAAAAGTTATTGAAATTCAAGTGGATTAAGATATCATGAATTAGAGATTTGAAGGTTAATAAGAGTTTTTAAGATTTGCAACAATCCGCCAATTGGATTGAGGTTAGAACTAGTAGACTATTATTTGACATAAACACTAATATCTATGCAATTTTTGAGAGCAAATTGACAATTCAAGTGGGAGATTTTAGAACTTGGAGTTTAGCATCAAGATTGGAGAGGAAGGTTGTCCAATATCCAAGCAGATTATTTGATTTTTCTCTCAATTGATAAATATGATTCTATTTAATTTTCTTGCTTTTATTTTCAATTAAGAGGAGAAAAAGTTTATAAAGTTTTAAGTAAAATCAATAATTAATTAGAAAGTTACAAGGATTTTAATTTATAATTGGATCTATTTAGGATTAATTAGGATTTATTAGCATTTGATTAGGATTTGGTTTTAATTTATTTAAGGTTGGATTAAAAATTTTCTATAACTTAATAAGGATTTCTTTAGAATTGGTTAAGATTTAATTAAGATTTCTTTAGAATAGGTTGGAATTTTGTTAGGATTCCTTTAGGATAGGTTAGGATTTCATTGGAGTTCTTTTTTATTTTTTATTTTTTATTTTGTTTATTATAAATTGATGAGGATTGATTAGAATTTGATTACAATTTCTTTAGAATTGGATTAAGATTTTTTTAGGATTTGATTAGGATTTTTTAAAGATTGACTAAAATTTAATAAGGATTATTTTATGATAGGTTAGGATTTGATTAAGGTTTCTATAGGTATTTGTTAAAGATTTAATTAGGATTTAATTAAAATTCAATTCAGATTTATTAATGATTGTTCAAGATTTGAATATGATTGGTTAGGATTAATTTAGGATTTAATTAAGATTTGATTAAGATTAGTTAAAATTTATTAGGATTCAATTAGGATTTACTAAGGATTTTGTTAGAATTTGATAGGTTTATTTTAAGGTTTTATAAAGATTATTTAAGATTACTTAGGATTTGATAAGATGTATCTAAATTTTTTTTAGGATTGATAGGATGTATTTAAGATATTTTAAGACTTATTTAAGATCTTATTTTTATTATTTATGATTGCATGGGATATAATTTAAAATTAATAAAAGTAAAAGTTGATTGACTTGAGGAATTTAAAAAGCTCATGTTTGTCAAACCACATGCTTCTAAACACCTCATGTATTTCTTTAATATTATAAGAAGAACTTCAAGGTAAGTTAAAATCCTTCCACAACCACATGCCAAGTGCATTTGCAAGCTAAGTTTCACATTACATAATGGTGTCTTCACTTGGTGGTGTACTCTACAATTATTTAATGAAATCCTTTGACAATATACATACATATACTTCCTACAAAAAAAAATCAGCAGGTCTATCACATATTATTCAATACAAAGCTCTTACTGAAAACTAAACTACTTAGAAGATATTATTTCTTTGTTTTGACAATGGTGGTAAATTCACCTTCACAAAATTTAATAAGTTTTGTGTCAATTTTGGTATATAATTTCAAATAATCAACTCTTATAACCAAGCTCAAAATGGTGTCTTTGAATGCAAGAACCAAACTTTGGTTAAAGATGCCTAGAGCATGCTTAAAGTTGCCAATCTCAACAACTCATTTTGGACTAAAGAAATTGCAACAACTTGCTATTTGCAAAGAAAATTCTTTATCAAAGCCTTAACTAATTCAACACCATATTAGTTGTGGACAAGTCTTTGCTTTGATTTCTTCTATTTAAGAATATTTGGTTGTTTAGCCTATTCTCATATTTCTAATAAAAAACAAAAGAAGCTTGACGTCAAAAGTTTGAAATTTATTTTCATTGGCTATAGTGAATCCCAAGGTGTTAAAGATTATTGATTATATGACCTTGAATCACTTTGCATCTTTTTAAGTCAAGATATCATTCTCTTTGAAAATATACTATTCCAACATGGTTTTTTAATTTCATATTTTAGTTTCTTAATACAACCAAAAGACTTTCATAATATCTCCAATGTAATCACATCATCACTTTTAAAATCAAAAGGTAAATTAAAAGATGAACCATAAGATAAACTTGAACGTCCTATTAGTTTACAAAAGCCAACATCAAAGTCTACTCCTTCTAAACAATACCAATTGTCAAAAGATTTTGTTTTATCAATGTCTCCTCATCTTTGAGTCCATTACCACTAGTGTTAGCCAACCTATAAACCTATTTTTCCACGGCATTTTCCTTCAAGAACTTCTCAACATCCAAACCGTAGAATTTGGAAATTAACAAAATTCTATGATAAAAGTTTATACATCTATGCCATTTTCACCTAGCTATCTAAACCAACTACTATCTACAAAGTTGTCTTTGGTGATAATGCTTACTATTGGTGGATAGCCACAAATAAAGAATATAATACTTTACTTTAAAATGGTACATGGAAATTAATAGATCCTCCTAGCAATAGATCAATTGTGAGTATCAAGTGACTATATTGCTATAAATATAATTTTGATGGCACACTAGCTTGTTACAAGGCATTGTTTATTTTATTATAATAATTTAAAGAAATTAATACCTTTAATTTGGTAGGTAGTTGCAACCATCCCTACAACTTGAATTCCATGAAAATATGTAAAGTTATTCCTAACCTTTATTATATACTTACTTAATTTTTTAATAATGTATTATTATTTTACAATCTCTTAATTTTTATACCCTAGATGTCAGATATAAATAATTAAAATCCTATAAGAAATGGTAAAAGATGCATAAAACTTCATTCCATTGTATGTGAAAATTCTATGAACCCGTTTGGTGCGAACATATACACAACACAACCTAGACCATCCATTACATTGCAAACTCAAAGCTGTAGTGTATTCAACTCCTAGTCAGAAACGAAAACAACTGATGTCTTGGTGAGTTCCGGGTGCGGGTGGGCGGGCAGGTGAGATTTCGGAATCAATGACCAAACCAGCGGAACCTCCACTCGCAGATGCCATTGGCTCCGCCCCGCCCAACGCCCGAGTGCTCCATCCCACACACAACTGCCACAAACACACACACCCACACACACCCCCAGCAGACTCTCAGAATGAGCACGTTGACATTCCCAGCCCCGGCTTTATTAGACCTGCCCCCGCAATCCAAATGGCGGCACGGCAGCCCCTTTCCCTGCAGCTACCACCACCAACCTGGGATGCTCATCCCTGCCGCACCACACACCATGTGTGTCGCTCTCCCTCCCTCAACTCAATGCTATAACATCCACCCGCCGCCGCTCTCCCTCTCCACCTTCCTCGTTGTCGTTGTCGTTGCTTGAGCACCCGCCTGCGCCACCCCGAGCTCCCCATCTTCGTCGTTCCCTCAATCGGTCCGGGTGTCGAGGTTGCATCTGCAGTCCCAGCGCCATGAAGCTCCTCGCGGTCGCAGCTGTGTCCTTGATCCTGCTCGTGACTTCTCAGATGCTGGTCACTTCCCAGGCAGCCGGCTGCGACATCTTCAAACTAACGCCGTGTGTTGCAGCCAGCAGGAATGCCAACGTGATGCCCTCCAGGCAATGCTGCTCCAACATCGCCGGCATGGGCAAGGGGCTTCCGGGAGCCAAGTGTCTGTGTTCTCTCCTGAACCACTCTCTGGCCAGGTCGCAAGGGGTGGTTCCCCGGATCGCTCTTGGCATCCCCCAGAAATGCCGCATCGCCGTCCCGAGGGGCTTCGTGTGCCAAGGTACGCTTTCACGCCTCCTCCCGCGCTGATGCAGTGTCTCTGCCGCCCAGGCGGCCCAGGGGGTGGGGTGTAGCAGCGAATTGTCGCGCCCCACCTCCCGCGTCGTGTGGTGTTGTCTTGGCCCCTGCTGCGTTGCCTTGAACGCCATGGCTGTGAACATGCTGCCGACAGTGGGGCGGGGAGTGCAGCGCCTTGTTCGAAGCGGAGCCGATCACGATGATGGGTGGCCACTCATGGGTTTGAGTTGCGTGCTGTGCAGGAATTCGCGTCCCCGGAAGCTGAGCTCTCAGGGTCCAAGCCGGAGCACCGCCGTCGCCACGTGGGGTCGGAGTGGACGGAAAGCTTCTGAGCGTGCACCCGAGTAGAGTGACATTGTGTACTCCCCTGTGAAAGCGGGAAAATATTTATAAATGTGACAATTCTGTTCCGCGACACCCGGCACGCAGTGCTCGTGTGACGGCCTTTGTAATGTGGTGTGCGATGCGTCCAATGCTGGTCCAGTCGTGTGGTGCGTTGTTGTGCCCGTCATGATACGTTGCATGGGAGTGTATGTGAGAAATAGAGCAAACGGCATCACGTTGCAGGGGTTGTGGGATTGTTATAAGTATGGTGCTGAACTGCGTTGCACCGGATTCAGTCCGTTCGGGTGGAAACGAGACAGGCATAGACGAGCAGTTTCGATGGAGTCTGACGTTGATCTGGTCGGGGGTGGATACCAGTTCGCAGCTGGATGCTGATGTTGCCTGCTGTACGAGGAAGCGATACAGCAGTATGGAAACTCGGGTAGCGGTGACAACACAGGTGACGAAAGCCGGTGAGGATGAACTACGGGAGTGGATTTTTGCAGTTGAGGATTGCCGTGCAGCTTGTTTTGTCCTGCACGTGGTTATAGCTAAAATATTTACGACCATTGGCTTCTCTTTTCTTAGTCGATTTCTATTGCTATTGCAATTTTTGAATTTGAGGATACAATGCCAGTTGAATTCGTTGTTGTTTAATAAGCAAGTAATTGCCAGCACTAAAGTTTGGGTAATAGCGGGCGATCTAGAGACTTCGTATTTTGTATTGTTCTTTTATAATGATTTTGGATATTAGTGGAGTGCAAATATACGGTATAACTTGTTTTGATGAAGTTTTACTGCGTGGAATGTGACGCATGGTAACAGGCCTTACACGTTTAGGCAGGTTGTCCTTGTATAGCACCGGCGGACGTTGGGCACTATTAGGTTGCGGACCACGTACAAGGTCTTCCTCTTCCAATTCCGCATTGCTGGAGCATCACATAGCAATCCGCATGCATGACCTTACACAGTTTCTTTTCACGACGATTTATCACGTCACCCTCCTTGTCTCGCGTGACAGGCAATGGCTTCGGTCCCTAGATTTGAATAGTCCTCGGATGTGAGAAGCAGTTTTTTTTTTTAATTCCAATCAAATAAATTGTTAATATTTCTTTTCTTTTTTTTTAAATTATATAGAAAGTAAATTTAGTTTTAATAAAAAATAGTTAAAAAGTTAATAAAAATAAATTGTGGTGCCATATGGTGGTTGACAAATTGTAGTGGCAATAGTAAAAAGTATGGTGGCATTAACAACACCCTTAATTTTATGTAATCTTGAATAAATATATTAAAGATTGCTAAAGATTCAACAAAAATATGTTATTTAATATTTCTGATTTTTTTTCATGAAAAAGTCATACCAAATCAGCCAAATTAAAAATAAAATCACAACTCTAACATAATATTAAATTTTAAATTTTTTATCTTCTAAAATAAAAAAATTGACAATATATCTTAACTATGTAAACCACAATGAGCCAAATCAGTGTGATTCAATACTGCAGCATGTTGTTTAATTTATAATTTGTTTATAAAAAAGAATTAAACAATATATTAAAGAGTTAGTTTTTCCAAAAATAGTTAAACTTACATTCATTACACATTTTACTACTAAATTTTTAACTATTTCACTTCTTTACTACTTTATAATTGATGAAAGTTGATTATGACCAACAAAATAAAATAATAAACCAAATAGCTTTCAACACTGCTTTGTAAGATAGAGTGTACATTTATATACATGAGTGGCATTTTATAAAAAATGAAAATTTAACAATCAATATTAAATCAATTTTGATGCACAAAAATCACTTGGTTTTTCAATTACTTGTAACTCTAACAATTCACTTCACTCATTAAAAAAAGAGAGTAAATTACCAGAAGAAAAGAGAATAAATAACTATGTAAATAAACACACACACACTTATTCGAAAAATAACAAATTAAGTTATTGAAAGATTTTCAGACTTATGTTTAAAAATTAAAAATTACATTATTTTCAAGTCAATGTTTGAATTATTGTTTTTGATTTCTTAAATTTTTTGAGTTATATTTCTTGATCATGTGTGAAAGATGGAAATGTTAAGGATAATAATTTGCTTGACAGGTAGTGTTCCCTTGAAGAAAGATTAGAAGCTTGATTGAGTTTGGATCATCAATTTGGTGTTTTATTAATAATTTTGGGATGCATTCTGTGTCATGTGGATATTACCACACAGGACACAAGACAATAACCATAACAAGTTATTAACTATTTTTTGGATTATGAGAGGAATAGAATCTTTCTTGATAGTACACAATTTACTTCTTGTTTCTCACTCACAATATTTATGACAAAAGGGTGTAAAATTTAAGGGAAAAACTTGAGTTTTGAACACAATTCTTATTACTATATATGTACTACTTGAACCATAGATGAGTGCATTGAATCCACCAATGTATCAATACTCATTTCATGTAACTTCAACTTTACACCTCATTTCCAAGTTTCATCAATATGAAGGGCAACTTCAAAACACATTTTCATAATGGTGTATCTGTAGAATCCTAAGATTCATAGATGTGCAGGAATTATCTAATCAAGTATATAAGTGGACTGTAAAGAATTGTTCTTACAAAATGAGAAGGAACTTTTAAGTCAGTTTGCCATATGTTTTGGAGGTTTGACCAAACCAAGTTGACTTTTTCTGTTTTTGGTGTTTATTCTGATCTTCTTGCACAGTAGAAGGTCAATGGTTTGAAGACTTTCACACCACTGTTAATACCTGATTTAGTATTTCCAAGGCACAGCTGATCTGTGCAAACTCTTGGGTGTGCACTTTGTCAAAAGACCATGGTCACATCTTGAAAGTCATGCCTTTCTTAAGCTAAATTTTGTCATTCAATGCAGATTGATCTTATATGATTGTCAATCCCCAGCCAAATGATGGACGTATGTATCATCAGTGCATTTATGGTTGGATTATGCCCAACGAAATTCACCATTGTCCACATCTTCATCCAAACAATAATGGAAGTCTGTGAGTAGTCCAACAAAAAAATTATTATTTTAATTACATAAAATGATTACTTGTTCATGACAGCGTTTATTTTATTTTATTTTGGAGTGTTTCAGTTTTAGATTTCTCAAACGTGATGTTTACATACATGCCAACACAGACTCTTTGTATGTTAGATAAAACATCACAAGGACATATATATTTTTTTTCAATGGTTCAGGATCAAAAGGATTATGAACTTGTGAAGGTAATGGAACAACTATTCACCCTTGATTTCCAACCAAATTTCTGATGATTACCTTGACTACAATGTATAATACTTTTTGTATGTTTTAGAAAGTTCTGAGAAGATATCTTGTTCCAAGTAATGAGTTATTGCAAATATCCAAACAGGACGGCTCTGTGGATATTCTCACATGATTAAAAATGACTCTAACAATTAATGAAAATCTATTAAAGTGGCTGAGAGGATCAGTTACGAAGACAGAGCCGGACACGTTTCTTAAGGAGAGCAAATAGAATATCACCCCCAATTTGTCGTATCTTGTTCCCCACGCTCCCTCGACCAAGGAAGTTCCCAATCATAACTCGGGGGGTCCGCCATGATCTCCGGTCCAGGTCCGCCCGTGCACCCGGCCCATCCCCACGCGACCCGGGCAAGGCGTTGACTGCCGAGTAAGTGTGCAGCCGCAAGAGCGGCAAAGGTGGAGAAGGGCCCATTCACCGTTGCAAGCATTTTGCAAAAAGCATCGAATGACGAGGCGTAGCTTCTCTTCCCTTCACTTGCCCAACATGATTCCTTCCTCTCTCAATTGCTTGTACCGCAGGATTTTTTTTGTTCCATCTGTTATTTTCTCTTTTTATTTTATTTTAATTATATTTATTTCTATTGATTTCTATTTATAAATATATTACAAATATTTTTTAATAATTTTTTCTCCATCACCACAGAGGTTAGGACGCTGTCTCCGCTGTGCCACACACCACGCACCTTTGCTACCCCTCCTCTTTGCCGGGATTTGATTCTTAAGCTCGGGGTTAGAAGAGCTCAATGAACGAGTTGGAGTGTGCTTTTATAGTGGTGTGGTGGAGTTGATCATTTGTATTCTTCGGAGTTAGGTGACGAAGAGAGTATCGGACGAACTACACGATTTTTTTTTTTTTTTTTTTTTTTTTTTTTTTTTAAATTTGTTCGTGCGTGAACCAAAAGGTGGAAGGAGAAGTTGCCGATTTATTTATGCAGGAACACAGCTTTATTGTTACATGGATTGTGCCGCTGTCGGTATAGTTGGAAAGTTGGTTGTAAGAGTTGCAGAGCACGAGGTAGTAGTACTACACAGATTGGTGGAGGAAATCGTATTTTGGACTTTGGGAGACCTATGTTCGGTTTAGTCGGTTTTAGTTTGTGATTCGTCTTTAAGAACTGCAGAGAGAATGGAGAAGATGAAGAGGATGAAAGGTTTTAAGGTAGCGCTGCTTGCGGCGGCGGTGATGCTCGCAGTGGAGCTCGTTGCAGGAAATTTTGTGGTGGAAGAGAATAGCTTAGCTGTTTTGTCTCCCGAGAGTTTGAAGGGGACGTACCACAGCGCTATCGGTAACTTTGGAGTCCCAAAATATGGTGGTACGCTGTCAGGGGTGGTCATTTATCCAACAGTGAACGTGAAAGGCTGTGGAAAATTCCCTCATGATCATTTCCGGTCGAATTCCGGCGAACGTCCTAAATTTGCACTTATTGATCGCGGCGGTAACGTTGCCTGTCCTTCCTCCGTGTCTCACTTAAGAATCCATTTTCCAAGTCATTGATCTCGGCAAGCGGTGATATTCAATTGCAATCCTGTCGGTGATGATGATGCTACGTCACTGTTCATTGCAATTGATCATCGGACTTATTCAGGCTCATAGAACAGCGGCGCTGATATAAGATAACAATAAAAAGTCGTGAGACACTGCATCGGAGTCGGAGGGGATGGCTTCAGTTTGAAGTTATCTAGGTCTGAGGATAGCGGAAAGTCTAGCTTTGAGTGAAAAATAAACTGCAAATTTTCGTTCAGCTTCCTTTTGTAAAGGCGCACTAGGATCTTATTCTGCATCCTCAATTGATTGGAGGATTAGGTGTTCAGATGTTTGCCTATAGCAGTTTAGAGTAATTCCTGATTCTAGTTCGTAAATGAAGAGTTGGATTTGTATCTCTGCAGATTGTTATTTTGCAACTAAAGTTTGGAACGCACAACAAGCCGGCGCAGCAGCGGTGCTTGTGGTAGACAACAGGGACGAGGGACTGATAACCATGGACTCGCCGGAGGAGGATCCTGTGGCATCAAAATACTTACCAAACATCTCCATTCCATCTGCACTGATTATCAAGAAATTTGGGGATAAATTGAAAACTGCCCTGCGCAACAAGGAGTTGGTGGCTATCAAATTGGATTGGCGAGAGTCATTGCCTCATCCAGACGAGCGCGTGGAGTATGAGTTTTGGACCAATAGTAACGACGAGTGTGGCCCTAAATGTGACGATCAGGTTGAGTTCGTAAGAAGCTTCAAGGGTGTCGCTCAGATTCTGGAGAGGGGGGGTTACACTCAATTCACCCCCCATTACATCACGTGGTTTTGCCCACAGGCATGATAAATTTCACCCTGTTTTGTTTGTTCAGAAGCATAAACGTTGAAATGCAAGACAATCATTCCAAATTGATTAACTCAGTCATTTGAAATAGTTCTGTGATTGGGAATATTGTGCAGGCGTTTATTGAAAGCAAGCAATGCAAGGCACAGTGCATCAACAACGGTCGTTACTGTGCCCCGGATCCGGAGCTAGACTTCACGAAAGGGTATGATGGCAAGCAAATTGTCACCGAGAACCTTCGACAACTCTGCGTATTTAAGGTCGCAAATGAAAGTCTACCCCGCCAGCCATGGAAGTGGTGGGATTATGTCACAGATTTTCAGATACGCTGCCGGATGAAAGACAATAGATATGGCCCTGAATGTGCCGAGGAAGTCATGAAATCTCTTTGTAATACCTCAATCCTTGTCGACCATTTATATTAAGTACCTCGCTAATATTTTACTTAAATTTGTTTACTGATGTTGTCATTTGGAATTTCTGAAAATACCTTGAAACGAGGTTTTTTTCTGAGCGAAAACTTGTCTTGTACTAAATTCTAGATTGTTGGTACAGCTATCGATGTGGACGCGGTGCGAAAGTGTATTGGCGACCCAAATGCGGATGCAGATAATGAAATTCTAAAGCACCAGCAGGACGTGCAGGTTGGCGAAGGCGGTCGGGGGGATGTAAACATTTTGCCTACGCTTGTCATCAACCAACGGCAATATCGAGGTACTTCAACTTGTTTTGCAGTATGTTAGCTTTTTAGTCTGATTCCTCACGCTGCAGATTGCATGAGCCAGGGCTTAGGGGATCAGTCATCACATGCCTCTACCTTCAGTCATCTTGAAATCGGTTGTGGTGTTTGCTTTTGATGCGGTAGGCAAACTAGAGAAGACTGCGGTATTGAAGGCCATCTGCGCGGGGTACCTAGAAACCACAGACCCACCCGTGTGCTTAAGCGACACCATAGAGACTAACGAGTGTGCGGATGATAATGGCGGTTGTTGGCAGAGAGGTTCCATAACTGCGTGCAAGGTAGACTGCCGGTTACTCAGGCTTTTCTGGACTTACGCTGTGATCTGCTTGTCTTCAAGAGTGCTGTCATAGAAGCGTTCGCTTCAACCAATCTTTGTTCTGTAGTTCTATTTCGGTTTGCGATAGTCTTAAATGGCTTGTTTCCTTTTTCTAAAAATATTTCTGGCTGCAGGATACATTCAGAGGTCGTGTTTGTGAATGCCCACTTGTACATGGAGTCCAATTCGAAGGTGACGGTTATACTCGATGTGAAGGTATATTCGCCATAGCACGACGCTTTTCATTCATGTCTAGAAGTGGTCCTTGATTTTCCGTTGTTATCAGATTATGATTAGGGTGATAATGTGAGCTTTGTTGGATTAGCCCATGGACTGGGGCGCTGCAAGGTACAGAATGGCGGATGTTGGGAAGAAACACGACTTGGAGTTTATCATTCGGCTTGCAATGTGAGTGTCTTGGCATTGAGTATAAAATTTTCGTTTCTAGTATCTACTTCATCATTTAAGGACTGGCGTATTTATATCGCAGTTATGAAATATGTGAAGGTGTTGAGACTGCAACTGTGGGGGTTTTTCAGGATTATCATCACCATGGGTGTCATTGTCCACTGGGCTTTGAAGGAAATGCATCGAGGGTTGAAGGCGGTTGCGTAGGTATGATTTCTGAAATTCGGGAAATTTAACCACCCTTCGAGTGCATAAATGCAAGTGTATGCATCAGCCTTTTCACCTAAATGGATGTTAGGTATCTTCATGTAATCATTTTCAGTCAAGAATGTCAAGAACCTCACAAGGGAAAGAACTCGGTATCCTAAATCAAGATTTTCATTTGTGGGTCGTTCTTCACAATTGTGGTTTGTTCAGATATCGATGAATGCGCCAGAAAATTGAAGTGCCAGTGTCCTGATTGTAAATGCACCAATACTTGGGGTTCATACGAGTGTGAATGCGCTAACGATCTTCTGTACTTCCACGAGCATGACACATGCATAAGTGAGTGAACTGCTTCTTACTGGTCAACTTCGGATTTGATTGTTTTATGTTTCTGTGTGCTATCAATGGAGCTTAACAACAGATAAATTGTAGAAAATACATTTATATTATGTAGATTATATTTCACCTAATTTTACATTTTTTAAATAACTGCAGATCGGAAGAGTGGGCAATCAAAGGCGGCAGGGTGGGCACTTTCCCTTATTGTGCTCGCTGGTCTTTCGGTTCTTGGACTTGGCAGTTACGTTGTCTACAAGTATCGCCTTCGGGTAATTATTCCCACTTTCTTGTTTCTATCAAAGGTATTGGATACAGCAAAGGTTATTGTTCATGTTATTTTTTTTTATCTCCTACCAATTATGATGATCTGAGGGCATCGGTGGACTGGTGCAGTCGTACATGGATTCGGAGATTCGAGCGATCATGGCTCAATACATGCCGTTAGATAGTCAAGGCGAAGTTCAGAACCACTCTCACAATGGGGTGAGCGAGCCATGAAGCTGTGGAAGTCAATGTGGTTTGTTACTCAAATTGTGTGGTACTTGACGGCTGTCAATATTTGCGACTCAAGAAGACAGTGCTTCTACCCCATTGATTCATGAAGCCATGTGTTCCTGAAATTAACTCCGTGTAAGAAGACTGTATGTCAAGGAAGTAGCCAGGTGTATAGTAGAATGTTCATGCGTAAATTGATGAGAAGTGGGGAGTGCACCTTTTTTTTTGCATGGTGCAAAACCGAGTACAATCCTGCTAATTGCAACGAGTGGGTTCCTTGCAACACACGTGGGTACCAGTGTTACGTTGTGATTAAAACTGTCCGCGAGGACGATCTTACAGTATTTAAGGTTTTCGGTTTCAGCTTGTTTCCTGCAATATTCCTAAAAATCTTAAAATCCTTGCATATACCCTCTAGCGCTCGCAGCTTTACACAAGTGAGGTTTATGTGCTGTCTCCTACACAGAAGTTCTAACTAGAAAGATCTTTGTCGAGGCTGTTAGGGGTTTTAATGTTGCGTATGAGCTTTAGCCCAAGAACTAGGCCTAATGTTGAACATAAAAAGCTACCAGCAACCCTGAGCTAGATCATTTTCACGGAAGTGGAGCTCAACCCTGACACCGAACTCCTGTCCTGTACAAATATCTGATGAAATGTTTACAGAGCCGCTATGTGCTGACATACTCGAGTGATTCTCTTACCCGCCCTTCATATCGGTTATCCTAAAATCACAGCCTAAGAAAGTTTGTTCAGGCACAACACTGAACACTCGATGCTACCTGGAACATAGGGAGATGAAGTGGAATATGAACAAAGAGTAGCTTCACAAGGAAATGGTAAAGTATGATGAAATCTTATTGGGATGTGAAAGCATTGTTAGTATTTTAGTGTTATAAATCTAAATGGTGTGCAGTGATCTTGATTTTGAATAATAAAAATAAAATCTAATTTTTTCAAAGTTTTGTGATAAGACTACCTCATCACAATGCAATCATTGTAAATGACACCCCTATTTTATTTTGCAAAAGTAGTAATGCCATCCTTGGATGGCTTCTTTTGAAATACCATTCAAACCTTATGACTTTTCTTTAAATATTTTTTAGATCTCAAAACATCCCATTAAGCATCTCCAATATATTTTAGTAAATGTTTCAAAAAATTCAAGAAAATTTTGGATAACCATTGCAAATATTGTTGCAATTTTTTTTGGGATCAAATTACAATCTTCTTTCAAATAGATAATAGAATTTATTTCAAGCACTTATTATTATATTTTTTTAAAAAATATTATTTATATTATAATATAATAAGACTTTATTATTCACTCTTATATTAGAAAATTAAAAAAGACTAAAAAACTATTTATTAGCTTTATTAAATTAAAAAATAAAATTAAAAATATACTTTTAAAGATTTTAGATATTTAATAATTATATTTTATTTTTTTAAATTAATAATTTTTATTGTCAAGTTTCTAAATAAGATACTTCTATGATATTATTTTTAAATAATTTAAGTTATCTAATTTTATAATATGTCGTGTAAATAAAGATTGTCATATAAAACAAATTAAGTGCCATAAATCAACATCAAATATGTTATCAAATACCAATGAAAAATGCATAACAAATACACCTTCAAAGAGAAATAAACAATCATAATATAAGTCAAGTGTCTCCCATTCCACCATGGGAGAATCAAAGAGTGCAAATGTATGTGAAAAGTATCAAGTTTTACTAAATGGCTACACCACTATCTCTAAGCAAAATTAACAACAACAAGCTCTCTAAAACACTTACAAAACTTAATTTGATAAGAATATCAAGTCAAAAAGGATTTCTCTATTATATCCTTAAATCTTTGGAAGATGAAATCATCTATCAAATAAAAAATAATAAAATAGATAAAAATTCTATAAATATAAAATAGACTAGTAAAAAATAAATTAATCTATTATAATACTTATTTGATATGGCTTGGCATCTAATGCCATGTACCTTGACAATTGTTGTATAAATAAAAATCATCATACACAACAAATTGAATGCTATAAACCATCATCATATATAAAATCAAATAGCAATAAGAAATATATAACAAATACATTCTTAAGTGCCCCTTCTATCGGATTAGGAGCCTTTATAATTAGCTAGGACCAAAATACATATAAAGGCAAGATAATTGCTATGGTTATGTTACTAGTACAATTGTATGCAACCAAGTTGGTATAGTGGCAATCATACAAATTTAACAAGCTAGTTAGAGAAGTTACTAAAAGACAATAAGCGGGATGTAATGTAAGCGCCATCCTTAATTGCCTTCTACAGCTTTTTAATACCAAATCCCTTTGTCAATCTCTATTAATATTTGCAACTTGAAACTATAATTAGTGCTTGTCAATTGAATGGCAACTTTATTGCCAATATGTGGCAAATCTGCAAGAAGGCATTAGCTCGTTATTGTATTATGTATTGTCTTGTTCGAGAATGTATCGAGCATTTGATGGTAGAAGGTAAATTTGTATTTTGCAACTAAATAAGAATCTAACAATCCTAATAAAATCCTAATGAAATCCTAAATAAATTCCAATTGAATCTTTAATAATCTAAATCAAATCCTAAAATAATCTTTAATAAATTTTAAAATAATTATAAAAAAATCCTAAAAAGGTCCTAATAAAATCATATTTTTTTTAAAGAATCATAAATAAATACTAAAAAAATATTAAAGAAATTTTTAAAAATCATAAAGAAATCATAAAAATATGTTAAAAAGATCTTAACCAAATCTTAACGAATTCTAAAGAAATCCTAATACAATCCTAAGTAATCTCTAATCAAATCTTTTCTAATCTTAATGAAATTCTAAAGATATTTTAAATAAATTCTAATCAAATATTTTTTAATTTTAATAGAATCTTAAAGATATCTTAAATAAATCCTAATCAAATCTTAATCAAATCTTAATCAAACTTAGGTCAAATCCTAATAAAATCCTAGTCAAATCTTAAAAAAACTCTATTCTAATTCTAATAAAATCCTAATCAAATCTTAATAAAATTCTAATAAAATCCTAGCTAAATTCTAATCAAATTCTAATCAAATCCTAGTCAAATCCTAATCAAATCCTAATCAAATCCCATAGCAATTATAAAATCTCAACAATTATTAAATTAATCAATGATCTTCATTTAAATTTTGCACTATTCTTAATCTACTAGTAAACAACAAGCAAATAAAATTTGAAGAAATTTCAATTTACAGATTGGAAAAAAAAACTTTTAATCCACTTAGGTGTTGGTCGTCTTCTTTTTCTAATCTTCATGTCAATCTTTCAATGTCAATAGCTCCTTTTTTTACTATTAATATTTTTAAATTTTTTATAAAAATACTAAAAACTAAGTTAAATACTAATTTAAAAAAAACTATTTCAATCTAATTATTACATTATTTAAAATCACAAAAACCATTACTGACCTTCAAAATCTAATTTTTGATATCCTAATCCTTTTAAATTCTAATAACCTTTGATCTAACCATTCAATTGTATTATAACTCATAATACACATTTAATACAATTATATTTATAAATCTAAAATTTTTTACACATAGGTTTGCTATAAAAGTCAAAAAATTCTCCAAAATGTGAATTCATTTTATTTCTCAATAATCAAAGTCACCTTAATAGAACCTTGACTTTACATAGTTCTCACAAAGTCATTATAAACTTAAAATCCTTAAAACCAACATTTTAAGAAATCCTATCAAGTTTGCTATCTAATCATACTCTGTAATCAACAAAAGAACTCCATCTCTGCTATAGGCGCACGGTTTTGTACTTTAGGATTTGATTTTGATCCTAATTCACAACTAGCCTTCTTCAGATATTAATCCAAGATTTTTTTAAGTAATTTTTATTAAAAACTATCTTTTTTTAATTTAAAAATATCTAAAGTATTATTTTTAGTAATCTACCTTAGTTTATTTTATTTATGGTTCTACAAAGTAAGTAAAAGTTATTTTAATAAAAAAATTATATTAATATTAAATATTATTTTTACCTTCCTATTTTTTATTTATATTTTTAAAAGTAATTTTGTTATTAAGTCTTTAATGAAGATCCTCTATAATATTAGTTTTTTTTTATTCTTTCACCCTATAGCCATGTTATAATATCACATCCATCTTTTTTAAATCTATACATTCTTTGATATGTGCCAAATAAATCATATTCTATTATTATCTTCTTTTAATAAATAGATTGCATTATCATGAATAATTATTACTACATATGATCCAAACCAACATTTAAAAAGTTTTTCTAAGGTAATATATTGATTATCTAAGCTACTATTATAGACCAAAATCTAATTATTTTTTTCAATTGCCTTAGGCTTTAATCAATATTGATTATTATTTTTAGCCTTATTTTGTAACCTTGCCCTTTCCAATCTTTCTAATGCTATTTATACATCTTTTGGTCTTTGCTCAAGTTATCAAATCCTAATAGCTAAAAGTTCTTTTCTTCTCAATCCATCTTATTACGGTAGCTTATTCCAAATTGGTATTTTTTTTTTCAATTAGCATAATAGATTTTTGACCTATCATGAGCTTAATAAGCATATATTCTATTATTGAATTATAAATTATTTCATCAAAACACAATGCAAATGATAAAAGTCAAGGCTATTCTTTCATCTTCCTATTATAAGCTTTAACTAATACTTTTACAATTGGTAAATGACCACGTTCATTCTTTGCATTTCCTTCTAGATTGCAAGCAATAGTCAATGATAACTTAATTCCACATCTTTCAAAGAATTCACGAGCTTCTTGTTTATTTAATTCTCTACAATCTGCAGTGATTTTTTTCACACATCTATGGAAGCAAATAACATCAAGTAAAAATCTATAAATTCCTTCAATAAACTTTGTTCTTAGTACTTTTTCTTCAACTTGGTTTAATAAATTTTCACAAGCCAAGGCTAAATATCTCATTTGCCATAATCTAATTGGCATAATAATCAAATCAATAATCAATTTAAAATGAATAACTAAAAGATATTTTGGATGTAAATCATCTTAATATCATATATTAAAATAATTTTGATAAATTATACATGACTCTACAAATAAAAGCACATCTTGATACATATTTTTCTACCAATATCACTCTTTAAGTTTAGCAAATATGGCCCAAATCCCCTTGTATTCCAACCATAGACTATTGTAAAATTCATTTAATAATTTTTGTTGATCTTCTTTATTACCTATTACTCGTTGTAGCATCTCAATTCCTTTCTTTAGTCTCTTCCATAAAAATCCTTTTTGAATTAAAAATCTATATATCTTTTTTTTAATTTACCTAAATTTTTTTATAGACTAATTTTTTTATTTAGTCAAGATATTTAAATAATAACTAATATCCAATAATTTACTTTCATAAAATTCTTCAAAAAATAACTTATCTTTTTTATTTAAATTTAAAACTAAGTAAAATTTTGTTCCAACATCATCAATATTTTCAATCATCTTGTCTTTATTATCACATCTTGCTTAAGATAGCATGTTTGCTATTAAATTATCTTTCTCAATAATATATCCAAATTCTAGACTTAATAATTTAATATAAGCAATGTATCTTAACATTGCAATATCTGATATTATACAATTAGTAATCATTCTAAGCAATAACAAACAATCTATTTCAATTACTACCACTACATCAATCCAATAGTCTTTTTTAGCTTTTATAGTCAAAACAACTTTCTATAGCTGTCAAGGACATACTTGTTAGAACCTTCTAGAACATTCTAGAAGTTTCTTAGAATTCTCTAGAATCTTCCAGAGCCTTCTAATATCTTCCTAGTGTCAAGGACATACTTGTTAGAATCTTCTAGAACATTCTAGAAATTTCTTAGAACTCTCTAGAACCTTCTAGAGCCTTCTAATATCTTCCCAATTAATAGAAGTTGCTGGAGAAGCTCCCTAGTTGGAGAAAGCTGCTTGAGAAGCTTCTTAGGTAGGAGTATATATTAGAGTCAAGGCTAAAGAGTTCTTCAGTCTCGAAAACACATCTCTTGGAGCTCTAGCTCACCTCTCTGGTGTTGTTTTTGTACTCATCTGATTAATCCAGTTCCTGCCGGTTCTTCTTGAACTTCTTGTTTAGACTTCAAGTCTATATTCTGTGTATTGACGTGTAGTTCCATAATTCTTCTTTTCTTCTTGAACTTCTTGTTTAGACTTCAAGTCTATATTTTGTGTCCGTGATATTAATCCAGTTCCTACCAGTTCTTCTTGAACTTCTTGTTTAGACTTCAAGTCTATAATTTGTGTCCGTGACAGTTTGTCGAGACTACTCTCACCTTGGATATCAGAGTTAGTTCCTTCTTGTTGGAGTGTGGATTACCCTTCTTCTTGAAGGTACACTAGTATTTTAGAGATTACGGATTACCCTCCTCTAAACTGATATCTTTTTGTCATAATATTGGAGTTTTATTTTTCTTGGAGAGAGTGGATTATCCCTCTTCTTGAAGGGCTTAAGGTGTTTTAGAGGTTGCGGGGTACCCTCTTTTAAACCAATATTTCCTCCTTGTAGAAACAATTACTTCCTTTCTCTTAGAATGGTTGGAAGGTAAGACATTAATATGAGTGAAAGTTTGGAATTCAAGATGGATGCCATTATGAATGCTCTTGCTACGTTATTATAGAGAACTACTGTGATGGAAGGAGTCTTTGCAAGACTTCATAATGATGGAGCATCTGAAATAGTACAATCTGGGCTTCATTAGCCTTGAGCTTCTGCACTAGAAGAAGCAACTTTACCTGTGGTTCAACAACAACTATTACTTCCACAACAAGAAGAACTTCAAATTAGCCTTCCAGACAAGTTTGATGGCACACATTCCAAGTTTCAAGGTTTTGATCAATCAAATCAAGTTAATAACAGCTATACAACCCGAACGTTATCCGACGGAGGAATCACGCGTTGGATTGGTTAGAACTTTGCTTACGGGACAAGCTCTATCGTGGTTTGCTCCTCTATTTGAAAAAAGATCACCAATTTTGAACAACTTTGAGACTTTTTTGGAGGCATTTGCAGAAGCATTTGGCGAGCATGACAAGGCTTGGTGGGCTACAACAAAAATTCGATCACTACGACAAGGGACTTGCTCTGCATCAGTCTATGCATCGGATTTCAGGCAATTGGTATGCGACATCAATTAGGATGAAGAAGCATTGATGAGCCAATTCTATTGGGATCTAAGGGACGACGTGAAGGATTTGTTATTATCTCTTTCTGATCTACGAACACTCAACGAAGCCATTAGCCAAGCTGTAAAGTGCGATAACTGCCTATTTCAACGTCGCCAAGACCAACGCTCCAGACAATATACAAGTCATCACGGCGCAATTATATCGGCAAGTAGCCTAAATTCACAAGTGGAGACAGAAGACATGCAGATTGATGTGGTACGTGTCAAATCCCTTACTTTAAAAGAAAAGAAGCAGCGTATGGAGAAAGGTTTGTGCTTTTATTGCGGTGGAGAAGGCCATAGAGCTGAAAACTGTCTGAAGAAGCAAAATGGACGCAGCATCAAGAATAGAGGTGCATTCGTTCAGAAAAACGAGGATGCCCAGCTATAATAGGAATCGTGCGGCTGGACAAATCAAAACCAGGTTCCTCTCTTTCTATTCAACCTGCCCGTTGTTTTACAATTCTTTTATCTTTTGGTCCTCAAAAACTAAAAACCTTAGCCTTATTAGATTTAGGAGCATCTGCTTGTTTCTTAGACCAAGAATTTGCTAAGCGTCACAAAATTCCCCTAGTACAAAAATTCAAACCTGTTCACGTAGAAGTAATAGATGGACGACCTTTATTATTTAGTAGTATCACCCATGAATCAAAACCTATAGAAGTGACATTTAAAGACCACAGTAGTTATATTGTTTTCAACATTATTAGCACCCCATCAAATCCTATTATTCTTGGTCTTTCTTGGTTGGAAAAATATAATCCATCCATAGATTGGAGGTTGCGGAGAATAACATTTCCCATAGAACAACCTGAGGACAAGCTTGGAAGAAGACCCCAAATCAAAAAATCCTTGTTCATTGGAGCAAGAACGTTTGTAAGATCATGCAAAGAAGGCACACCATTGGTCATTTATGCGGCTCCAACTAGTGGAGAGCAGATTTCAATAGCAGGAATATCGGAACAATACAAGGATTTTGAAGACGTGTTCCAAAAGAAGAATGCTGACATGCTACCAGAACATCGACCATATGATTGTGCCATAGAATTGCAAGAAGAGCACAACCACCTTTTGGCCCAATCTACAACCTATCGCAGACGGAGTTGGCTGAGTTGCGGAAATACATTGATGAGAACCTAGCCAAGAACTTCATTTGTCATTCAAAATCGCCAGTTGGGGCACCAATCTTATTTGTGAAGAAGAAGGATGGCTCACTACGGTGTCGTGGTGAGAGTCTTAGCCCTAAGAAACACTAGGTCTTTTTTGCCTCTAGTTTCTCAAGTGCAAGATGAGATTCATAAAGTTCATAAAATTGAAGAATTCATATAAAAACATACTTTATTAATCCTAACATATTCTGCCTTTAGAAACCCGCCCTCAATTTTTCTCATAAATCCTAGGATATCACATCAATTGAAGCAAAATTTGGACACAAGGTACTTAAAAGAGTAAAGAAGCAAACCCCATAAACCTTTTGATTATAGCTCATGTGGTTAGAGAGAACCATATTGTCAAAGTAATCCCTCCATGCTGCCTTTGATTCTGGACCCCCTTTGCTTCACACCTTCATTGCTCTTCATTAAAGAAGACCTAAGTGCTGAAATTTGGTAGACTTATAGCTTATCTCATGTTGTAAACACCCTCCAAATATTGCTCCAAGAGCCTTCTCCAAACTTGAGTTATAGGTTCCATCCTTCTTCTTTAATTTTGCCTTCTAACAACTCTGGATCCGACCACAATTTTCCTCATAACTCCTCGAATATAACTCCAATAGCAATCAGTTTTTTACACAACTTAATAGACTCATATATCTACAAATCCCAACAAATTTTATTCAAAATACTACTTTGATCACAAAGATATGCTCCCTCAAACTTCACTGATTTGGAGATAGACCCTTGTCACTTTGAAAGAGCATAACATTTTATTTATAAGACTAATGAGTATCAAACTTACACTCATCTCTTCCTTAACTTACATAGATCATGTCTATTAAATTTCACACTCAAATTCGTCTCCTAAATCTCTTTATACCCAAAAAAACCCACACACATGCACTGCCCATACAAACCCTCAACCTTGCCTTCACTCTATTTCTCTTTTCATTCAAACCGGTTACAATTTCACTCATAACTCTTTGCTTAGAGGTCATATTGACTTGAGATTTTGACACAAAGTAGTTAACTCTATAAGGAACAAAAATCCAACAAATTTCGCCACTAAAGTCTAAGTGGTTTCCAAGAACCAAGGCCCGAAATTTAGTAACCCTCTCTGCCCTAGTCTTAAACACCTACAACTTTCACGACTCATATCTCCCTTGATACTTAATGAAAAGACATGAAAATTGTCTCTATGAGTTTCTTATCTTGTCTACTACAAATGCACAAAAACTCGCACCTAAAATCCTCTCTAAGCTTCCTCTGTATCCAAAAACATATACTACCTATCAAAAAAATCCTATATCTTCAAAAAGAACTCTCCTCCTTCTTCTTCACGATCCTTCCTTGTCATCTCCCTCCTGGTCTTCTTTATCCTCTTGGTCAAAAAGACCTCTTAGCCCATGTCTTTTCCACTTCTTCAACCTTTTTCTTTTTACTAACTTGAAGAAATTTCACTTTTCAAGGTAAATTTCCATTGTATCTTCTTACTACTAATTTTCTATCAACCTTTCTTCTAATCTTAATCTTTTTATTTTAATGCATTCTTTTATGTTTTTCACACTATGTTTTGATTTACAACACGACAACGGATGTGCGTGGATTATCGAGGTCTCAATAAGGTGACTAAGAAGAATCGTTATCCATTACCTTTGATCTCTAGTCTTCTGGAACAACTTGGACGTGCAAAGATCTTTACAAAGATTGATCTAAGAGGAGCTTACAACCTTGTGCGAATCAAAGAAGGAGACAAATGGAAGACAGCTTTTCGTACAAGGTATGGTCATTTTGAATATAATGTCATGCCATTTGGTCTTACCAATGCTTCGACGATTTTTCAACACATGATGAATGATATTTTTTGAGAATATCTAGACAACTTTGTTGTCATTTATTTAGATGATATCTTCATATTTTCTAAGAATGAAGAAAAGCATAAGAAGCACGTTCGTTTGGTACTCGAAAAACTATGCAGGCAAGGACTCTACGCCAAGTTGGAGAAGTGCTTATTTCACCAAACTGAGATGGAGTTTTTAAGATTTGTTGCGACTACGGAAGGCTTGAAGATGGATCCGAAGAAGGTGGAAGCAATTGTGTCCTGGGAAGTTCCAAAGACGGTTAGAGATGTACAATGTTTTCTCGGCTTTGCTAACTTCTATCGAATCTTCATCAAAAATTATTCTCAAGTTGCTGCTCCACTCACTTGATTAACATGTAAAGATAAGCTGGAATGAAGACCGCTAGCAGAAAAAGCATTTCAAAATCTTAAAATAGTATTTACTACGGCTCCAATCTTGGTACACCTAAACTTTGCAAAGGCTTTCTATTTGGAAACCGATGCTTCGGATTTTGCTATAGGAGCCGTACTTTCACAGATAGGCATCGACAATAAGCTTCATCCGGTTGCATTCTATTCACGGAAGTTTTTTGCGACTGAGATCAACTACGAGATTCATGATAAAGAACTCCTTGCTATAGTGGATTCTTTCTAAGAGTGGTGTCACTTCCTCGAAGGAGCTGCACATCCAGTGACCGTATATACGGATCACAAGAATCTAGAATATTTCATGTTTGCTCGGGTTCTAAACTGTCATCAAGCGCGATGGAATATGTCGCTATCTAGATTTGACTTTGTTATTACTTATTGGCCTGGAAAGCAGCAAGGACTATCCGATGCCTTATCAAGAGGATCATATCTTGCGCCAAAGATTGGAGAAGCAGCACTTGATCAACAGTGTATGACATTATTAAAGCCAAAGCAATTTAAGATTTGTGCTGCTGTAGTGCCAATTGATGCTGACTTCTTCAACTAGGTACGTGCTGCGACCATTGAAGATTCAATAGTCCTTGATATTAAGCAATGTATCAATGATGATAAGTTCAAGGTTGAAGGAGATCTCTTATACTTTGAGGAGCGGCTGTATATCCCAAAAGGGCCAGCACGACTTTGAGTCCTTCAATCTCGTCATGACTTTCCAGCTGCGGGACATTTCGGATTCAACAAAACCTTGGAACTCATTTCTCGAGATTTTTGGTGGCCCCAAATGTGGAAGGATGTGAAGGATTTCGTCCTCTCTTGTGACATTTGTTCAAGATCCAAGAACCCTCGACATCGCCCTTATGGACTTCTACAGCCATTGCCCATTCCGTGTCGTCCATGGTCTTTAATTTCCATGGACTTTATTCCAGATCTGCCGCCATCAAATTCATTTGGCAGCATCTTTGTTGTGGTGGATCGACTTACAAAGATGGCACATTTTATCCCTTGCAAGAAGACATCGTCAAGCGAAGATACAGCAAGGCTCTTCCTTGATAATGTGTATCGATATCATAGTCTATCAGATGATACCATGTCGGATCGAGGAACCCAATTTGTATCAAAGTTTTGGAGATCTTTTTTTAAAATATTGAAGGTGGATATCAAGCTTTCTTTGGCATTCCATCCTCAAACGAACGGCCAAACGGAATGGGTGAATCAAGTTTTGGAATAGTATTTATGATGCAGCATCAACTATCAGCAAGATGATTGGACTACATATCTATCGCTAGCCAAGTTTGCATATAACAACACCCTTCATGGGTCGACTCAAAAAACACCATTCTTTTCCAACTATGGGTACTATTCGAAGCTTGATCTATTGAGTCTGTCGACGAATAACAACCCAGCAGCTGAAAGATTGGTGCAGCAGCTATCGGAGCTTCAAATCACATTGAAGCTTCAATTGCAAATTGCCCAAGAGTCTTACAAAGCATCTGCGGATAAATTTCGGAATCAGACACCTAATTTCAAAATTGAAGATAAAATATGGCTGCTTTGACGGAATATCAAGACCAAGTGGCCATGTGATAAGTTGGACTACCGGAGATTGAGACCATTTGTTATCCAAAAGCAGATCAATCTTGTGGCGTATCGCTTAGAGTTACCAACTGCTATGAAGGTACACCCTGTCTTTCATGTTTCTCTATTAGAGCCTTATCGAGAATCGTCTTTTCCTGAAAGAGTGCAATGTCTGCCACCTAGTATAGAAATTGAAAACAACAAAGAATATGAGGTGGAAAGGATACTAGATTCACGGCAAAGATGGAATAAATTAGAGTACTTTGTGCATTGGAACGGCTATGATATTAATGAAAGAACATGGGAACCGGCCAAAAATCTTGCCAATGCATCTCAAAAGGTACGGGAATTCCATCGACGATATCCTAATAAACCAAAAGCTGGTCATTAACAAAGCGTGAAGATGAAGCCTTCTCTGGAGAAATGAATAGAAAAGGGATCCAGGTCTCATCAAAACATAACTCATTGTATTTCATAGTATCAAGATATCTAATATCAAGGTGTATTTAGATATGGCTAGTGAGAATGTAGATATTGTACTAGTGGTACCATCTCAACCGAGTAGCTTACGATGTTGACCTCGAGACGAAGAATTAGAAGAGCCAAGAAGACGTCGAAGAATACCAAGCAACAAGTCACTTGTAATTGTCTTTGAAGTTGAACCAGCTCATGCAAGTAGTGGTGAAGCAATATTTTGAGGTCGTTTTCACAATGAAGATACAGAAGTTCAAGCATGGTCTCAAGTAGAAGGTATTGGTCATTATCGGTGGCTACAAGGATCCATGAATCATCTGCCTCGTGAACGACAGCTGGAGTATATTATAGAGACTATGCGACAAATTTTTGATTTCCTACGTTTGTGAGTATACATCTCAAATGGCTTCTTGGAGACCTCGAAGCTAGAGGAGGAGGTGATGTCAAGGACATACTTATTAGAATCTTTTAGAACATTCTAGAAGTTTCCTAGAATTCTCTAGAACCTTCCAGAGCCTTCTAATATCTTCCTAGTATCAAGGACATACTTGTTAGAACCTTCTAGAACATTCTAGAAGTTTCTTAGAATTCTCTAGAACCTTCCAGAGCCTTCTAATATCTTCCTAGTGTCAAGGACATACTTGTTAGAATCTTCTAGAATATTCTAGAAATTTCCTAGAACTCTCTAGAACCTTCCAGAGCCTTCTAATATCTTCCTAGTGTCAAAGACATACTTGTTAGAATCTTCTAGAATATTCTAGAAGTTTCCTAGAACTCTCTAGAATCTTCCAAAGCCTTCTAATATCTTCCTAGTTAGTAGAAGTTACTTGAGAAGCTCCCTAGTTGGAAGAAGCTGCTTGAGAAGCTTCCTAGATAGGAATATATATTGGAGTCGAGGCTGAAGAGTTCTTCAGTCTCGACAACACATCTCTTGGAGCTCTAGCTCACCTCTCTGGTGTTATTTTTGTACTCATCTGATTAATCCAGTTCCTGCCAGTTCTTCTTGAACTTCTTATTTAGACTTCAAGTCTATATTCTGTGTCCGTGATATTAATCCAGTTCCTGCCAGTTCTTCTTGAACTTCTTGTTTAGACTTCAAGTCTATAATTTGTGTCTGCGACAATAGCTCTCTTTTGACTTGTGAATATGTACGTTGGTACATACTCAAAATCTTAGATTAAAATTATACTACAAGTCTATTCCCACTTAAATCATCTTAACTTACAATCCATCCAATAGCAATAGGACTGATATCTACAATAAAAATTACTTATCTATATTTTCATAATCAACTCTTCTTAAAATTGGAAGTGATAATAATAATACTTTTAGCCTTTGTATTGCTTTAATATTCTTCTTTTTTTTATTTAAATTGATAAATTTTATGTAATAATTCATACAATGGATCCACTATATGAGCATAATGAAGAATCCATATATAATAAAATACACATGTATCCAAAAACCTACATACTTCTGTTAAAGAATCACATATCTTGTTTATCCTTTCATCATATGTATAATTGAATTAATAGCATCTTGTGAAAGAATACATATTTTAAGTAGTTCAAAAGAATATTCTTATTGTTGACATATCTCTACTTCTATATGTAAGTTAAAATTGATTATAGCCCAAATATAAATCATTCATTGAATAAATTATATTATTTACAAATGCTTCAATAAACTCATCTATTAAAGATCATATACTAATATTTTTAATGATTACTA
>JAWRVF010001857.1:0-38339 GCA_036785485.1 Physcomitrellopsis africana | reverse complement strand
TATATATCAGTATAAGAATTTAATTTTTATACTAATTTTAGTAAAAGCCACTACTAGAGCCAAGTCTTACCATTAGATGAGGCCAATCCTAATTCAAGTAGCAACTACCACCAAGGTTGTATCTCATTATTGGTCCATTTTGAGTCCCACCTCACTTTGCTTATAAATAGAGGTGGGATTTAAGCTTGCTTAAAGCAGATTGGGGTCGAATTTCTTCTAAAATCATACCATGGTACTTTTTCTTCTTTATCCAAGATTGGATGTTGAATAATATTAACAAAAGTTCAAATACTTGTCCTTCCTATCTATGCCCATTTTTAAAAATTAGGTCGAGAGGAGCAAAGGTCAAGGTGGCTAAGATAAAAAAAAAAAGAGTTGGATGAAGCGACTAAGTACTAAAGAAAGGAGAGTTGGATGAAGCAACTAAGTACTAAAAGAGGGGTCAAAAACCAAAGCAAGTATGTAACACTAGCATCCACAATTTACCTCATAACATGCACAACAGGAATAGACTCTTCAACCAATATACCAGCCTTATTAAGGTATAAACTTTTGTATAAATCTCACTTAATTTAAATTAATCTAAGTGTTGCTTAGTCCATTGGCTGCCCATTGTTTGTCTATTGTGTATGGACAACAAGCAAGCAATGGGTTAGGCAACATCCAAATCATAATATGGATGAATAATAACCTCTTATTATCATATAAATGATATAATTCTAAAAAAGATTTTGCCAAACAAACTTGAATTCTACTCCACCCGCTATGAATATTAGATGGTAGAAGCTCAACCTATATTATGAATAGAAGCAAGTTGAAATTTCACTTGAGCATTATTTTATTCGTCTAAAAAGATGAATGGATAGATTGAGAGGATAGGGTCATTCTAATTGGAAGGGTGAATTTAGTAACTACCTCATATAATAAAGGTGGTGGAAAGAGATTGATTAAAGGTCTACAAATTTTTGGATCTATCTTACTTGATTCAAGTTCCATCTAATACAAGCTCGCCATATCCCACCTAATTAATGGCAATAAGTACTAAACAATGTAAATTTTAAATATGTGTCTTTTTTTAGATCCACACAATTTATGTTATCTTGTCTAACATATATCTAAAAGTAAATTTAAATAGTAAGTATGAACAACAATGCGGTATCTATTTTGACATGGCTCAAAGCTTAGGGATGTAAGAAATGACCTCTACTATATAAAATAATTTCCTAAAACATATACAATAGACAAAATCTAAATCAAATACAACTTCATTCAACTCTATTAAATCTTATTAAAGTAGTTGTGTAACTTGAGAAAGATTCTTAATAGTTTTTTAATAGAAGTTTTAAAAAATCTTAAACAAAAATTTCAATATAATATAGAATTCTTACAATTGTCTAATCTATATTTTTTTATATAATTTGAACATCCATCTTTTGATTTTGATTTGAAATGATAAAATCTACAAACTATATTAATAAAATGTATATACTTCCATCTTATTATATATACTTGAATCTAAAAATTTCATTAATAAGAAGTAAATATGTTATTCAAACTCTCTTTTAACCATGTAAAAAGGTTAAGTATACAACAATAAAATAACCATGCAATCATAAAATATAAGATATTTTTGATGGCTTTAAATATAAAATATTATTAAAATATTTTTTTAATCTTGTGACACTTATTCTTAAGCAAAGACTCCATATTATCAATCCAATACATTTCTTGAATCTCTATTTATTTCAAAACAATCTTAGCCATTTAATTCAATGGACTATATTATATATCTTCTGATCTTAAATTCTTATAATTTTATTCTATTGATAGTAGATTGTTTTATTAAAATAATATATTTTATATCTTAAATAAAATCTATTATTTCTAAATAAAGAATTAAAATTTATTTTGATTTATTTATTGATATTATAGACTTCTAATTGATATTATACATATCTAAATATCTTAGTTTGTATTAAGCTTTTAAATAAGGCTTTTCAAAATATCAAAAGTTGATATTTAGTTATCTTTATATTTTTATGTTCATATTGATAGATAAATAGAATGTATTAATCAAGTATTAAAGCAATATTTGTTATGTACAATCAATTATCAATAAGATGATTGAAAAATTTTCTTATCTTTAATAAAAATTTTATATAATAATATTATACATTCTTTTATTTAATTTTTTTATATATATATATATATATATATATATATATATACTAATTATAGTTATTATTTATAATTTTATAATTTTTACTTTTTAAAATTTAAAAATCTTGTAAATTTTGTAGGATCATTTTTTGTAGGATTATTTATTTCAAGGTAGTTATGAAAGCCTCAAGGTAGAGTGTCTTGAACCAAGATTGAAATACAAAAAAGGCATTCACACAATTAAAGATGATTTTACTTGTCCCTCCATATATACTAGCTACCAAAAAGATCTTGTGGAAGCTTCCTAATGACAAAAAAACTTGCAACCTAAGTATCAAGTAATAAGTTGCTTCTCATGTGGCGTTCTTACAGAAAAGCAAGAAAAGGCATTAGAATCTAAGAAGATCATCATAACATGTTTATATATGATGCTACATATTCCAATTTATTTCTATTTAGTGAAGTAGTGAAGATGACCATAACACCTTCTAACAATATTTAGAAAGTTTTGCAACCTTATCTAACCAACCAAGTTCTTTCATAATCGTTATCAAACTTTTGTGGAAGATTATTTAAACTTCAATATAATATTAAATGTTTCAAGATACATTAATGAATAAATTTATAACTAAATGAAAGCTTTGTCACATAGGTATATTTGTTACATTTAATATCCATTAAAAATTAAAGGAACTACTAGGTGGACACACCTCCCCCCTTCTCTATGCCATGCACCCTTGCATATACACAATAATATTATTGTCATATCATTATTTTATGTTTCACAACCTTGCTCCTCCAATAATTGTGGACAACTACACTTATTATGTCCAATTTCTCTACACTCTCCAAAACACATTCTTTTCATATTCTCCACCAACTCAAATGCAACAGGTTCCCATTGGATGCTTGAGGAGGGAAGGGAAGGCACACTACCAACAAGTCTTTCTCTTATGCATGCAATTTGCAAATTCAGTACATTTTGCTGATATTATTGTGTGTATGTAAAGATGCATGGCCACCCAATAAAAAGGGGGGTGTCCACCTAACAGTTCGTAAAATTAATGCACTTAAAATACTTTAAACTTAAGTTAAAAGAGGTACAAAACTGTACATCACCAATACTCTTCATCTCCTTTCTCCTATACATGCATTGCGATTTTACGATTTTACTAGACAATTCCAACCAGCACAGTGACAATGGTCCACTAATGATTGCTGGTGATCATTAGTGGAAACGAAATGGATACATTCACACGAATTAATGCAAACAATCTACCAGGATGCAGAGGTGGTGACGGTGTCAATGTGGATTTGCTGTGTACGACATCATCAAAACTCCGCTTCGTTACAACTTGCATACGGTAAGGATGCTGGAACAGTAGATGTGTAGGTCGATACTGGCCGACTGGAAGATGAGTTCAGAATTATTAGTAAAACGGTGGATAAACTTGGACGTGATTGTGTCAGCCAAACCACCAATTCGTAGGCACTGATCATTACTTTTGTAGTCCATATTACCATCTTCATGTGTTGCGGGCCACACAACGTATTCGTCGTGTGCAATGCCAAGTGCCCTCAATCAGTTGTTGCATGAACTTGTTGGAAAGTCGATTGTAATCCCCAAACAATACACGTATATTCCCAATCTTATATCCATTCCTTCGAAACGTCCGGAACCATTCCCAATTTCCGCGACAACTCCCTATTAAGCATTTCGTTTTGGTTCCTTCTGGATTAGTTGTTAGAGCAGCGTGTCACGTGCACGTCTGTCTCAATCACACCTGATCGAGATTTCAAAAACGTGGCCAAGTGCTCCCTCCATCTTGAAGTGGACGATCAACCGACTGTTTTCCTTCCTACTTTATTCAGACCCACTCCGACACACACGGTTGTCGCTCTTTCCACCTCCTACAACCACTCCTCCCTCAGCCCACAAGAGCATTCCATCCCTCGCAGCATTCACGCAACAACTTTTGAACCGAAACCTCAATGCAGCGGTTGTGTCCAACCGTGCCACCCTAGTCACAGACCATTCGCATCACAAGAGCCTTAATCTTCCTCATCCACTCCTGCACGACTGCAATCAAAACCGCGGCCGTTGCTTCCACCTCTCCATCCTAGTGCTCACACAGCTGTTGTGTTCATAGAGCCGTGCTTCATTCACCGCGAGATCAAACGTCATGCTGAATGACATATGGAGGAACTCGAGACTCGCTTGCAGCCCCCCCCCCAGACCCCCCGAAAATGATACGTTACACGTCATGCAAATGTGCGAGAACAACCACTTAAACCCTAAACCACATCGCACGCTGCCAAAAACAGCCACTCACACCACACCTCTCCTGCCTGGCAGGGACGACATTCCGCCAAACCACGATCAAAGCCAGCAATCCACTGCAATTCCACAGTCCAATGTAACGGTCTCAACAAATCCACCACACCATGCACTATGCAACGACAGCATCGGCATTCACACGCTGAATGCGCGTACTCCACTGGGAGAAAAAAATCATCTACCCGAGTAATCGCCTTCCTTGTGATCTTCAATTACATTTCGCGGGTCTTTCAAACAGCGAACAAAGCTTAAGATTGACTTGACAAACGTAAGGCTTCGGCCTATTCTTCGACCCGCTGACACAACATAAACCCTTCTCGGCGCGCACCCCTCCGACCGGTGCCCGCCGATTCCACCCCCTCTCCTTCAACTGACTGCAAAGGTGGACCTCGCAAACCATCCATCGCGGAGGAGCTCTCGGACCCTACCGACCGCTCCCCTTCCGGGGAGACTTCTCTCTCCGGCCCCGCTGATGACAGAGAAATTCGCCGTCACACACAAAACAAACTTCTGCATACTACATCATACCCGCAGCCATGCAGGCCTCAGTGCAGACGAAACCCTAGCCACATCCACGACGACCAACACCGGAAGCGGTTTAAAAAACAAAGTCAAGCAGAGCACTACCCTCTCCTGCCTGGTACAAACAAAGCAGACCGCGTCACCGTCGAAGCGCACCACGGTCCGGCGGTCACAGCGTGCTCCGCGAGGCCCTGCCTCGGCCAACCCACTGAGCCCCAGCTCGGCCTTCCCATCTAGACAAAGGAGGATGTTGAAAAATTGCTTCTACTCGGAAGCGCCTAGGCGGCGGCCGCAGGAGTGCAGTCCCTCGCAAAATGTCCAGCCACTCCACAGCTGTAGCAGCTCCGGGACCCCCCTACGCCACCGCCTCCCTGCCTCGCATTCCCTGTCGACTCGTTCTGGCAGTCGCGCGCAATGTGACCTCCCTCGCCGCAGTTGTAGCAAGACCGGTCGCCCCCAGCCACGCCGCCGCGCTCACCACCGAACCCTCCCGAGCCTCGCCCACCGCGGCCCCTGCCTCTCGCAGCACCCCCGCCGAACCCTCGGCCTCCTCCCTCGCCTCCGCCGCGGCCTCCACCACCGTACCCGTCGCGCCTGTAGCTCGCGCCCTGAACGAACGCACCCCCGGGACCCGTCACGGCCAACGCCTTCGTCCTCCCGTCCTCGCTCGACTCCACCTGGAACTCCACCACCTCGCCCTCACGAAGCGAACGGAACCCCTCGGCGTGGATGCTCGTCTGGTGCACGAACAAATCGTCCCCACCCTTGTCGGGCGTGATGAACCCGAACCCCTTGCTGCTGTTGAACCATTTCACCTTACCCGTCTCCTTCGCGCCAACATTCACGCTCGCTCCCTCTTCCGCCATGACTGCTGCTGCGCCTCTCTGCGGTACCACGAGAAACGGCGTCGGCGGCTCCGAAAAAACGACAGAGACGGCGCAAAGATTCCGACGCAAAAAAAAGGACCTAAAGCAAGACGGACTCGCAGGTGAAGACCGACAGCCGCACACGAAATAAATCCGCAGCCTGGCACAATGGAGCAGAACTTGAAGAAGAAGGAGGAGGAGAAGAAGACGGGAGCTCACGCCTCAGGGCTGCTTGTGATAGGTGGAGGGCCCCGCCGTTCCCAACCCTGGCTGCGCTGCTGCTCCAAAATTCCCAAAAGCCTCCGCCGCACACTCCCCACCGGAACGGCGCCGATCGCCCACTCCCTTCCATCCGACGGCCCACGCACCTCCCCTCCTGGGGTTCTGGGAGCCCAATTTCGCGCGCAGCCGGGACCAGCTCGAAGATGCACATCCGACGGTGCTAATGCCCCTGCGCTAGGGTTTAGCACCTGCTGCACTCCTCCAACTCCGCACCCCATTCCAGCTCAGCTCACCTTCAGCTCGGACGGACCCGCCCCACCCCGCTCCGCTGCTGACTCGTCGCTTACCCCGCATCCACCCGCGCACACTCTCTCTCTCTCTCTCTCTCTCTCTCTCGCTCTCTCTCTCTCTGCAGCGCGGTCCCCGTGTTGTTTCATGTTTCCGTCTCCCGCCCGTGCCAGCCCTGCACACAAGCAGCAGCCCGCTCCGTTGCAAACTTCTCGGCCCTGTTCTGGAATGCAACAGCAGCCCGCTGTTGAGTGAGTACTACGTCCCTGTGTCTGCATCGCTCCGCGATCCAGTTCGCCCGGGTGCCCGAGATCCTGCCTCGTCCCCCGCACGACGATCCCTCCATCCGAACCCTGGTCACTTGAATTCCTCCGCCCTTCCCCCTCCCCCTTCCCCCTCCGCCTGGCGTCATGATCATCGAAGCCATCCGATCCCGTCCTCCGTGGTCTTGCTCTCGCTGCTTGCGGTGTGCGTGGCGGACGATTGTACCGCTAGGATGTGCAAGTGCTTTGCGGGAACTGGTTGAATCCCGGCTGTGTTTGCAAGCACCAGATTTCTCATCCTAACATGCGCAGTTGGTAACGTCGCACTTCCGGGAGAGGCAACTGCGGTGAATTTTACTGGAATCGCACACGCAGATGTCGCACTTTCAGACGCACCAGTGCTCGGGGCGGTGTCAAATAGCATTTACGTAATGACAGACCTTGTATACGTTCACATCCTTTTTAAAATATGTCGTGATTTTGTAGGGATCATTTTAAGCTGCCCAGGCTTGCGGTTGTCATTTTAGAGCGGCCATAGTGGAGTAGATATTCTTGGACCATCCTGAACGGCACAGCAGGATTATTGTTGGAATAGTATGGCAAATGCTGTCAGCAGTCTTACTGCCTTTCATCTGGATGTTCTGGCGGCAGTCGACAATTAGTGGGACAGGAAGATAGTGTGGTAGAGGGAAAAGAAGGTGTTTGAACTCGTCCATTGGGCAGCACTGGCAGTGGTTACTTAAACAATTGACATGAAAGAGTGGGATTTTGCAATTGAACCAAAATCTGGCAGATAATATCAAGGTTTCGATACTGATGTGGTGTAACATACGTTTTCAGCAATTTTTTGGCGGGACAGCGCCGGCTGCACTTGCACTTAACGTAGCTGGAGAATGGGGGTGGCTGGATTCCTTCAAATTGATAGCCAGAGTCTCTCGCTGTGCATGGGCGCACAGGCGTTTGGATCATCACATTTGATTCGGTGATGGAACGGAAAGGTTAACTGGTTGGCATTCAAGCTTCACACAGATAGTATGCCGGTAATGCCAAGCGACAGTAAGAGAAGTTTTTCTCCAGGCTTTACCGATGAGTCCTGATTTTTTTTCTGTTGCCCACAATCGTCCCCAGTATGTTGGACGTTGGTCAAATTCATTTTGGATTGAATTTCGGATTTGATATAATAGGTTTTTGCTTTTGTCTAGATGTTGACAGAGTCTTGTGGGAGGACTAAATGAATGTCGTGCATGTTAAAAAGTGTAGAATTTCAATGGTAATGTTTATGAGGACATTTATGATATTTCTCGTCAGTCTTGTCTCGTGAATTTATTATTCACAGGATTGAGATTTTTCTTTAGTCAATTAATTTCCTAATCTAAAGACAATTGTATGTTATCGTTTTTTCCATCTTGTGAATTAAAAGGTGTTAAATATTTTAGTCCATAAACAAGTTCTAAGAAGTCTGTAATTAATGCAATTTTTTGCAATGGTTCTACAATTGGAGATATTAGTCAAGAAGACATGGAAATGGTAGAAGTTTCTTTTTTAAAATATTCCAGTTAATATGACTATATTTATTGCAAATCATCATAAAATAATATAATTACATCTCTTAAATAACAAAGAATTGTTCTCTTTCAAAAGTCTGAAAGAATTAGATTTAAGTTAGTTTTAAATGTTTCCAAATGAAAATAACCACTTCTTACTAACTCTTAATTTTTAAAGCAATCCAATTAGTGTATCTTATCCATGCAACAGATGGATATACTATTATCTTTGATTTTGGACATTTGAAAATTAAGAAGTATTTATCCACCACTTGAAACAATTCATAGTCTATTGAAATATAAATTAGCTTGTTTTAAAAACTTAAAAAATTTAAAATTTAAATCAAAGAGTTTCAATAAGAACTCTAAATCTCTTATAGTCATGTTAATTATTTTTGTGTAAAATTTATTTATTTATTTTTATTTGAAGAAATGTCATTACTGATGTATGTAGATTATAGTAGATTCAACATATCAATGATAAAAAATATTTATACTTGATAATTATTTTATTGTAAATAACTTTGTTACATTATAGATTAAAATAGGAATTTTTAGAAAAAGATGATATGTGATATTATTTTTTAGAAAGTCTAAAAATGTTAATTTGAGGTTTTTATATTTTTGTAATTTGATTGTAAAAAGAGTAGTTGTTATAAGAACAAGAAAGTAAAAAGGGTTTTAAAGAACAACAATGTTAATGAGATTTAAATAAGCTGCCTTGAAAGGTTGTATTATAAAAGGATTCTTGATAGGGATTAAAAAAAATAAAAAAAATAACAACATAAAATAAAATATTGTATAATTTTTTGCATGATTATAACTAATATTTAAAAAATATTTAGGAACACAACGATGTCGGGGTAGAGAGAATTTGCCTTAAGAAAGCGCTGGGCTTCTAGTTGTCACTAATTTCTCAATCAAGTTTCAAAAATGAAGAAAACTCAAAGTTTATATATATATATATATATATATAAATTTTTCCTTTTTGAGAAATTACATCAAATACATAAGCCTCAAGTAACTAACAACATCCAAAGTATGATAAAATCCTCTAAAACCTTATATATCTTTATGTGGAAAATTTCTTGAACTTCAACATCTTGTATCTCCTGATCCGACCGTCCGAACATGGTAAACTTTTACATGAAGTACTGATGAATTCTTATCAACCTCTACAACAATTTTCAACTGCAAATTCATTGCGGATCTTGAGATATCTTGAAAACCCTAACAGTCGCTTCAAACTCTTGTCTTTATACATTCGCATACAAATTTCTTCATATCTCAAAAAATATAAGCTCAAATTCCATGAAGTTTGTATGTATAGCTTCTTAACACAAAATTTCACATTCTCCAAGAAGTTTGAGCCAAAACTTCGTCTGAAAACTCAAGTTATGGCTCAAAGCATAACTATTAACAAGACAGTGTGCTTACTACCTTCGAATTGGATGCACTGTCTTCAACTCTTCATATCTCCTTTGTCTAAACTCAAAACTTAAGAATTCCTTCGTAATACATGTAGATCTTGAAATCAACTTTCCAACCGCACCATCCGATCTCCAAAAGCCTCCCTACAACTCCGCAAAATCCCAAAAGAGTGACAGTATGTATGAAATCCACTCTTTAACTTTGAACAAGTATAACTTCTTCACCCTAACTCTAAATCGCCTAAAATTTCCTTTCAAACTATACCCAAAACCCTAAACTTTACAACCCTCTCTCTGAAATTGCAAATCCCCCCTTTGAAGTTGCCGAAAACCCCCTGTTAAGGTCGCGGGCAGCCTCCTCAAAGCCCATTGGGCATGATATTCGACCAATAGGGATGAAGTTCCCTATTCCTTGCCTTCATCCGACCATGGCTTGATTTCATCCCTCCCAATTAGCCTCTTACTAGCTTAAATTTTCATCCTTAAGTCCCCACCTTCTCTCAAGGCTTCATACTAAATATTTAGATCTTATAATTTTTAAATACCATAACTAAAATAAAATAAAATAAAGTTTCTTCTATCAACCATTTTTAATTTAACTTACTAACCATTCTAACACACATCTAGATTCATAAACATATAATATATTTTAACTAATTTTTACATACTGTAAGTAATTACAGTACGACAACGGTGTTGTTAAGTTTCTAATTTGATTATTAAGTAGTAAACTAGAACAAAGGATAATTTAACAAAAAGAATAATTTACTTATAAAAAGAGTAATCAAGTTTTCTTGTATCGCAAAGAGGAATAAGAAGTTTGTGGTTCAAGGATCAAATACCAAATTAATAAAAAAATAAAAAATAGTATAAATTTGAATACAAGGAATTTAGAAGAGATTGAGAATAATTAATGGCATCATCAAAGTTGGTTAAAAAAGAAAGAAAAAGAATTTTTCAAAGACAAGTTCATTCCTTAATTTATAAGTAGAAAATAAAAATATAATTTAGTGAATAAGTAGAAATAAGCAAGTGTCAAAGGTTACAGAATCAAATAAAGGTTAAAATCATGAATGTCAAAATTAAATAGCAAAAAAAATATAAAATCTAAATACAATGAAAGAAAAAATCAAATTTAAGTTAAAACATTATTAATATCTAAGTTTTCTAATCAACAAAATAAATTTAAGATCTATACTAAAAAAGATCTATAAAGAATATATACTGTAAAGTGCAAAATATATATATATATATATATGTATATATAATAAAAAAGACCATATATAGAATTATGTATAGATTTTTTATTTTAATTTGATCATAAATATTTTAAATATAAAATAAATTTATATAAATAATATTTTTTAGATTTTCTTTTTTCTTTTTTTTTTTAGAGGTATTTAGTATCTTGAAATATGCATGGTTACAAAAATAATTGTAAAATCTTCTAATATTTTCTCTCAAACAAAGATTCTATACTACCGATATAAATGTTTAAAATTTTTTTTTAGTCTAAAATAACTATAATCATCTAATTTGATAAAATCTATTATACATCTATTAAAAATTAATTTTATAATTTTGATTATGTGATGGCATATTATCTAATCAAAATAATAAATATTTATCTTTTAAATTAAGAATATTGTATATTGAGAAATAACTAAATTATTCTTTAATAATTTTTTTTGGTATTAAAGATTTTTAATTGATATTGCATCTAATCAATGATTTTAATTTATATCAAGATTTTTAATAATATTTATTAAATAATTAAAGATAATAATTATATTATCTTTAAATTTTTTTTATCAAACCAATATATAAATCAAATATATAAACTAAGTATTAGATCTTTTTTTGATATATTATAATTTTTTTTAAAGATAATTAAATAAAAAATATTATAAATTTAACTTCATTATAAATTTAAAATAATTGACATATATAAAAATTATTATATAGTAAATATTTTTTTTTAAATTTTTTTATTTATAATAAATAATAAATTGGTTTGAAAGATAAAATATGTATTATATTAAAAATATAATAAAACTAAAAATAGAATATATATATATATATATATATATATATATATATTTTATATGCTAATACTATTATGTAATAAAACATTATTTAGAAGATGACAATGTAATTACAAAGTAATATAATTTTTTTGTTTTGTGTTAAGCTATATATTTTTAGGTGGTAGCCAAAATCTATACAAATACTTGATCTAACCATAAAATAGAAACATCTATATGTTTTCATTTATTGTCAAGGATAAGAATTTAAAGAATGTAAATAAATAAATAAGATATACATCAAACAGAGATGATAAAAGAAAAAGAGAAAATATGTATATTCAAGAAGAAATTAGTTTGGCTATTGCCAAAGATAAGAAGACTAAAAATTCTTGAAATTAGATTAGAAGAAAGAAAAGTATTGAGAAAAATGAGGAAAGTCTTATTCTTACCTCCATATATATACTATCTAACTAAGGAGCTATGTAACAATGTCTGATAAACTACATAACATATATCGAACTTGTAAGATACATGTCTAACTTCTAAGATAAGTTTGACTATTGATTCTCTATATTTGCAAAGAAGGTCTACAAGTTGGTCCTTGAACTTGTTTTTTCTTCATTTATACTATTTTATTATCAATGATTGATCCTTGATTTTGATGGCTGTCATTAATGAAAAATAGAAATAAGTTTTGACATATTTGTTAGATTCTCATATGGTTCCCATGTACATTTATTAATATCATATTTGCACTAATGTACAAGATATTCTAATTTATTTTAATGTTGCCTTGAATCCAAGACTTCTTTTACTTTAAATTCTTGATTATTACTCACTATTACTAGTAGAAGTGGTAATTTACTTTTTTTTATATATCCACTATCTTGTACGGCTTAAAAAAAGATATGTGAAAAAAAAAATGAATCTTCATTGATTCTAGTAGATGTAATTGATATGCAACCAAGTTAATTTGTTTATCAATAGAAAATGGTCCAAGTCAATAATAATCCAATTTATTATAAAGGTGGTTAGTTTTGATATTACAAAGTAACCACATCTTATTATCAATTTAAAATTGAAATTATTTCTTTTAATAGATATGTACATTAAGCTTTTGTCATTCTTGAATTTACTTAATTTATACCTTCATTATTATATATAACTCTAATAAATAATTTGTCAAATCTTTTGTTACATGATATTAATTTTTGAAAAGTTAAAAGTATCAAACCATAGATAGTAACTATAATTAGTATAAAATAATAATTCTTGAATAAAAAAATATATCATATTATTGTAGACAAACTTTGCTAATGATAAAAGAATTATCCAATTATTTTCATGGTAGTGTCACGGACACAGAATACAAAGAGGAAATCTAAACAAGAATTTCAAAGAGAACTGGCAAGAACTAGATTGATCAGATGAGTACAAGAGCAACACCAGAGAGGTGAGCTAGAGCTCCAAGAGATGTGTTGTCGAGACTGAAGAACTCTTCAGCCTCGACTCCTATATATACTTCTAAATAAGAAACTTCTTGAGCGACTTCCAACAACTTAGGAAGCTTCTCGAGCAGCTTCCATGAATTAGGAAGCTTCTCAAGTAACTTCCACTAACTAGGAAGCTTCTCAAGAAACTTCCACTAACTGCTAGTGGAAACTTCTAGAAGGTTCCAAGGACTTGCTTCTAGAATGTTCTAATTTCTAGAAGGTTCTAAGACTATATCCCTAACATCACCCCCTCCTTTAGCTTCGAGGTCTCCGAGAAGCAATGTTGTTGTCAATCAATACCAACGCAAAAAAATGAAGATCTGTCGCACAACGTCTGCTATGAATTCCAATTGTCTTTCACGAGGCAAGTGGTTCATCGGTCCTTGAAGCCAACGGTAGTGGTCCATGCCCTCAACTTCCGACCAAGCATGAACTTCCGTGTCCTCATTGTAGAACTGTCCTGCAAACATACCTTCTGGCTGACCATTGTAAGCAAGCTCGACTTCAAATACAATCACCAGTGATCGGTTACTTGGTATCCTCCGTCGTCGTCGTGGTGCAGGTGGTTCTTCATCTCGAGGTCGCCTTCGTGAGCTAGTAGGTTGAGATGATATGATTGGCATGGTATCTATCTCTTGGCTATCCATGTCGAAAGACCAAACTATGGCTATCAGAAAAGATCTACTCTATCTTGGAGAAAATAACCACATCAACTATGAATTTTGGTAGTGTTTTCCCCTCCTTTTATGTTACTAGATGAGCAAGCTTCAGAAAGAAGTTATCCTCGAACCGGCTTAGGTTTCTGAGGATATTGTTGATGAAACTCTTGTACCTTTTGCGGCGCATTGGCGAGATTTTTGGCCGGCTCCCATGTTCGCTCATTGATATCGTAGCCTCTCCAATGTACAAAATACTCCAATTTTTTCCATTTACGCCGCAAATCTAGCACCCTTTTTACCTCGTATTCCTCGTGGTTCTCGATTTCGATACTAGGTGGCGAACTTTGCACTCTTCCAGGAAAAGACGATTCTCGATAAATCTCCAACAAAGAAACATGAAAGACTGGATGTACCTTCATAGCAGCTGGTAACTCCAGACAGTACGCCACTGGATTGATTTGCTTCAAGATGACAAATGGTCCCAACCTTCGGTAGTCCAACTTATCACACGGCCGCTTGGTCTTGATATTCCATCGAAGTAGCCATACCTTATCTCCACTTTTAAAAATATGTGTTTGATTTCAAAGTTTATCTGCGGATGTCTTATAAGACTCTTGAGCAGACTGCAATTGCATCTTTAACATAGTTTGAAGCTCTGATAGCTGCTTCACAAATCCTTTAGCTGCTGGGTTGTTATTCGTTGATAGACTTAACAAATCAAGCTTCGGATGGTACCCATAGTTAGAAAAGAATGGTATTTGTTGAGTTGACGCATGCAAGGTGTTGTTATATGCAAACTCGGCTAACGATAGATATGCGGCCCAATCATCTTATTGATATTTGATGCTGCATCTTAGATACTATTCCAAAACTTGATTCACCCATTCTGTTTGGCCGTCAATTTGAGGATGGAAAGCTGAAGAAAGCTTGATATCCACCTTCAATATTTCAAAAAGAGATTTCCAAAACTTTGATACGAATTGAGTTCCTCGATCCGACACGATATCATCTGGTAGACCATGATATCGATACACATTATCAAGAAAGAGCCTTATTGTATCTTCACTTGACAATGTCTTCTTGTAAGGGACAAAGTGCGCCATCTTTGTAAGTCGATCTACCACAACAAAAATGCTGTCAAAAGAATCCGATGGTGGCAGGTCTGTAATAAAGTCCATGGAAACTGAAGACCATGATCGTCGTGGAATTGGCAATGGCTGTAAAAGTCCGTAAGGGCGATGCCGAGGATTTTTAGATCTTGAACAGATGTCGCAAGTGAGGACAAAATCTTTCACATCCTTCCACATTTGGGGCCACCAGAAATCTCGAGAAATAAGTTCCAAGATCTTGTTGAATCCAAAATATCCCACAGTTGGAAAATCGTGACGAGATTGAAGAACTCGGAGCCGTACTGGTCCTTTCGGAATATACAACCGCTCCTCAAAGTATAAAAGATCTCCCTCCACTTTGAATTTGTCATTATTGGCACGTTGCTTGATATCAACTGCTATTGAATCTTCAATGGTCGCGGTACGTACCTGATTGAGGAAGTCAGCATCGATTGGTACAATGGCAGCGTAAAGCCGAAATTCTTATGGCTTCAATAGCGTCGTACACTGTTGGTTGAATGCTGCCTCTCTAGCCTTTGGTGCAAGATACGACCTCCTCGATAATGCGTCAAATAGCCCTTGTTGCTTTCCAGGTCAATAAGTGATAGCAAAGTCAAATCTGGATAGCAACATATTCCATCGAGTTTGATGTCGATTCAAAATTCGAGCCAACATGAAATATTCCAAATTCTTATGATCCGTGTATATGGTTACCGGATGTGTCGTTCCTTCGAGAAAGTGACGCCACTCTTGGAAAGAATCCACTATAGCAAGAAGTTCCTTATCATGGATCTCATAGTTCATCTCAATAGCAGAAAACTTTCGAGAATAGAATACAACTGGATGGAGCTTTTCATCAGCACCCATCTGTGAAAGTATGGCTCCCAAAGCAAAATCCGAAGCATCGGTTTCCAAATAAAAGGACTTTGCAAAATCCGGGTGGACCAAGATCGGAGCCATTGTAAATGCCATTTTAAGATCTTGAAATGCTTTCTCTACTAGGAATCCCCATTTGAGCTTGTCCTTACATGTCAATCGAGTGAGTGGAGCAGCAACTTGGGAATAATTCTTAATAAAAATCCGATAGAAGTTAATAAAACCAAGAAAACATTGTACGTCTCTAACCGTCTTCGGAACCTCCCATGACACGATTGCTTCCACTTTCTTGGGATCCATTTTCAAGCCTTCTGTAGTCGCGATGAATCCCAAAAACTCCATCTCAGTTTGGTGAAATAAGCACTTCTCCAACTTGGCGTAGAGTCCTCGCTCACGTAGTTTTTCAAGGACGAGACGAACATACTTTTCATGCTCTTTTTCGTTCTTAGAAAATATCAGAATATCATCCAGATAGATGACAACAAAATCGTCAAGATGCTCCCGGAAGATGTCATTCATCATGTGTTGAAAAACTGCCGGAGCATTGGTAAGACCAAAAGGCATGACATTATACTCGAAATGGCCATACCTTGTACGGAAAGCTGTCTTCCATTCGTCTCCTTTTTTAATTCGTACAAGGTTGTAGGCTCCTCTTAGATCAATTTTTGTAAAGATCCTTGCCCGTCCAAGTTGTTCAAGAAGACCAGATATCAAGGAAAACGGATAACAATTCTTCTTTGTTACCTTGTTGAAGCCTCGATAGTCCACGCACATCCGTAGCGAGCCATCTTTCTTTTTTACAAATAAGATTGGTGCTCCAGCTGGTGACTTTGAATGGCGAATGAAGTTCTTGGCTAGATTCTCATCAATGTACTTCCGCAATTCTGCCAACTCCATCTGTGACAAATTGTAGATTGGGCCAAAAGGGGGTTGTGCTCCTTCTTGCAAGTCTATGGCACAATTATATGGTCGATGCTCCGGTAGCATATCACCATTCTTCTTTTGAAACACATCTTGAAAATCTTTATATTGCTCCGGTATACTTGTTGTCAAAATCTTCTCTTCGCTGGTTGGAGTCGCATAAATGACAAATGGTGTACCTTCCTTGGACGATCTTACAAATGCTCTTGCTCCAATAAATAAAGGTTTTTTGATTTCTTCTAACTGGTTTACTCTCGGAACGTTCTATTGGAAATGTTATCTTTCGTAACCTCCAATCTATGGTTGGATTATACTTTTCCAACCAAGAAAGACCAAGAATAATAGGACTTGACGGAGTCTTTATAATGTTGAAGATAATATAACTACTATGGTCCTTAAATGCTATTTCTATAGGTTCTGATTCATGAGTGACACTACCAGACAGTAAAGGTCGTCCATCTATGACTTCTACGTAAACAGGTTTAGGTTTCCGTACTAGAAGGATCTTATGATGTTTAGCATATTCTTCGTCTAAGAAACAAGCGGATGCTCTTGAATCTAATAATGTTAAAGTTTTAAACTTTTGAGGACCAAAAAACAAAGGGATTGTAAAACAAAGGGCACGTTGGGCAGAGAGGGAGGAACCTGATTGTTGTTGCGATTTTTGACTGTCCAGCCGCACGGTTCCTATTGTGATTTGGCATTTTCGTTTTCCTAAAAAAACGTGCCTCTGGTCTTGACAATGCGTCGATTCTGCTTCTTGGGGCAATTTCCAACCTTGTGGCCTTCTTCACCGCAATATAAGCATAGTCCTTCCTCTATGCGCCGCTTCTTCTCTTCTGGAGTGAGGGATTTGACACGTACTGCATCAATTTGCATGTCGTCTGTCTCGGAATGTGAATTCAAACTGCTTGCTGACATGGTTGAAGCGTGACGAGTCACATGTTGTCTTGAGCATTGATCTTGGCGACGCTGAAATACGCGGTTGTCACACTTTACAGCTTGGCTAATGGCTTCGTTGAGTATTTTTGGATCAGGAAGAGATAATAGCAAATCCTTCACATCATCCCTTAAACCCCAATAAAATTGACTCGTCAATGCTTCTTCATCCCAGTTGATGTCACATGCTAATTGTCTGAAGTCTGATATATAAACTGATGCAAAGCGTGTTCCTTGTCGTAGTGATCGAATCTTTATTGTAGCCCATTGAGCCTTGTCATGCTCGCCAAATGCTTCCGCAAACGCTTCCAAAAAAGTTTTGAAGTTGTTCAAAATTGATGATCCCTTCTCGAATAAAGGAGCAAACCATGATAGAGCCTGCCCCGTAAGTAGGGTTCCAACCAGTCCAACACGTGACTCCTCCGTTGGATAGCGTTCGGGTTGTAAAATTGTTATTAACCTGATTTGATTGACAAAACCTCGAAACTTGGAGCGTGTACCATCAAACTTATCTGGAAGGCTAACTCGAGGCTCTTTTCGTTGTAGAACTAGTGGTTCTTGTCGAATTACAGGCAAAGCTGTTTCTTCTGGTGCAGAAACTTGAGATTGATGAATTCTAGATTGTGTTATTCCAGATGCTCCATCATTATGAAGTCTTGCAAATGCTCCTTCAATCTCCGCAGTTCTTTGCGATAACATAGCAAGGGCATTCATAATGGCATCCAACTTGGACTCCAAACTTTCAGTCATACTAATCCCTTGACCTCCAGCCATTCTAAAAGAGAGAAATAATTGATTCTACGAAGAAGAAAATATTGGTTTAGAGGAGGGTACTCCGCAACCTCTAAAACGTCTAAAATCCTTCAAGAAGAGGGGGTAATCCACACTCTCCAGGAAGAATAAGACTCCAATATTGTAATGGGAGAGATATCAGTTTAGAGGAGGGTAATCCGCAACCTCTAAAACACTAGTATACCTTCAAGAAGAGGGGTAATCCACACTCTAATAAGAAGGACTAGCTCTAATATCTGAGATGAGAGCAGTCTCGACAAACTATCACGGACACAAAATACAAAGAGGAAATCTAAACAAGAATTTCAAAGAGAACTGGCAAGAACTAGATTGATGAGATGAATACAAGAGCAACACCAGAGAGGTGAGCTAGAGCTCCAAGAGATGTGTTGTCGAGACTGAAGAACTCTTCAGCCTCGACTCCTATATATACTTCTAAATAAGAAACTTCTTGAGCGACTTCCAACAACTTAGGAAGCTTCTCAAGCAACTTCTACTAGCTAGGAAGCTTCTCAAGTAACTTCCACTAAATAGGAAGCTTCTCAAGTAACTTCCACTAACTAGGATGCTTCTCAAGAAACTTCCACTAACTGCTAGTGGAAACTTCTAGAAGGTTCCAGGGACTTGCTTCTAGAATGTTCTAATTTCTAGAAGGTTCTAAGACTATGTCCCTAACAGGTAATTGATGGTACATTGCAAATACTACTCCAATACTTGATTTTCTTACTTTGTTTGAGAATGGAAGGTTAATGATAGTTTCATATCCACCTTTAATATCTTGAAAATAATTTTCTAAAATCTAGATACAAACTAAGTCTCTCTATTTGATATAATATCTCTTTGTAGCCTATAGTAGTGATAAATATTATTAAGAAAAAGCATAGTTATTTTTTCACATGTGATAGTTTTTGTACATGATATATAAGATGTCATCTTGATTAAACAATCTACTATCACAAATATAGAATCATAAGAGCTTAAAATTGAAAGATTTATAATAAAATCTATAAAATAGATAACCATGGTTATTCTAGTATAGGTAATGGTTGGAAGAGTTTGTAAGATTGATGATAAGAGATCTTTGATTTTAAACAAATATTACATGATTATACAAAATCTTTTATTATTTTTTATATTTGATGCCACAACAAGTCTCTTGAAATTAATTTCAAAGAATTATTATATCCAAAATATTATGTTGTAAGAAATTTCGAATGAGCTTGATGAATACATAATTGGGCTTTATTTTTTAAAATATTTAAGTGTCTTTCAAAATAAAAAAAAGATTATCATTGAATTTAAACTTAGAAGTATGATGAGACTTAGAAGATTTTTTTTTAATATCATGTATAAGAAGGTCTAAGCACATATTTGAATAAACTTGATTAAAAAATATTGAATCAACTAGCGTTGTTGATTTTATAGCTTGAAGGTGAAATTTCTCTAATTTCAAAAGAATTATTTATTAATGATCATAAGTGAAGGGTACGAGAACAGGTTGTGGGATGCATAGGTGGTTGGGCGTTGGTCCATTACTTCTCCTTTAGATCCAAGATAAGAGCATCTATACAAGATATCTAGCAAATCTTGTTGTTTTTCTAACTAATAAATAATGCTAAATATAAATCTTAATAAAAACATACTTCAACGGATTTGATAACAATTCAAAATATGCATAGACATAAAATACTTGAGGTTCTTGTGATTAGTATAAATCATTATTAGACTAGAAGCGCCTTCTAGATTACGATGTCATTCTTAAAATGAATCTGCAATCATAAAAAGTTTTTTGTTGTAGATCTCATAATTAATATTAGGTACTAAAAAAAAATTTAAATAAAAAGCTATAGGACAAAGTTTATCATTTGCTTCTATTTGTGACAATATTATGTCTAAGGTAAAATTTGGTGCATTTGTTTCTATAAAAAATGGTTTGAAAGAGTTAACTTGATATAAAATTGGCGCTATAATAAAAGTTGTATTTAAAGCTTGAAATGCAATATCAGCTCCTAAGCTCCATACAAATTTGTTTTTACAAATCAAATATTATTATATTATAACATGACTATAAGATGAAAGAGCAAACAAAGACATATATTATAAGAAAATTTAATTAAATACTTAGTTACAAAATTATTTAAAAAAATATAAATAAAAGATAAAAAATTAATAAAAATATTTAGTATTAATATAATTTTTTTATAAAAATAGCTTTTATTTATTTTATAGGATTATAAATAAGATGAAATAAGATAGATTAATAAAAATAATACTATAGGCATCTTTAGATCAAAATAAAGGATAATTCTAGAAAAACTTACTTAAAAAAAACTTTGGTTAATATTTGAAGAAGGTTATTTGTGAACCAAGGTCAAAACTAAACTCCAAGGCACAAAATCATATGCCTACGGCAGATAGAAGGTTCTTTTGTTGATTGGAGAGTGAGATTAGAAAATAAACTTGATAGGATTTCTTTGAGCATTGGTTTCAAGGTTTTTAAGTTTGTGATGACTTTGTGAAAGCTATGTAAAATTAGGATTCTATTTGGAAGACTTTGGTTGTTAAAAAATAAAAAAGATTTATATTTTAGAATTTTTTTTGAATTTTAGAGTAGATCTATGGATAAAAATTTAATATATGAAGAATAAAAAAAATAGCTATTGATGTTGGAAGATTGACATCAAGGTTAGAAAAAGAAGATGGTCAATATCTAAGCGGATTAAGAGCTTTTTCTCCCAATCTGTAAGTTCAAATTCCTTCAAATTTTATATACTTATTTTTTTCTAATAGATTAAGATGCATGAAAATTTTAAATAAAAATCAATGGTTAATTAAATAATTATTGAGGTTTTAAATTTACTATAAGGTTTAATTAAGATTTTATTATGATTTATTTAGAAAATTTTTAAGATTTTATTAATATTAATTAAGATTTGATTAGGATTTATTTAGAATATCTTTAAAATTTTAATAGGATTATTAGAATTTTGTTAGGACTTTATTAGGATTTGACCAATATTTTATTAAGATTTGATTAAAAATTGATTAGAATTTGATAAATATTTTATTAGAATTTATTTAAGATTTGATTAAAAATTGATTAGAATTTGATAAAAATTTTATTAGAATTTATTTAAGATTTGATTAAAATTCAATTAGATTTTATTTAGAATTTCTTTAAGATTAGTTAGAATTTGATTAGGATTTCTTTAAGATTTATTTAAAAAAAATTTAGGATTTTTTAAAGAGTCTTAATGATTTTTTAAGGATTTCTTTAATATTACTTTATGATTTTTTAAATTTTTTTTTTAATGATTTCTTTAAGATTTTTAAATAAAATTTATGATTTCTTTAAGATTTTTTTATAATTTCTTTAAGATTTTTTTAAAGTTCATTTAAGATTTCTTTAAGATTTCTTTATGATTTTATTAAAATTTCTTTAGAATTTCTTCATGATTCTTTTAGGATTTTTTAAAGATTTTAAAAATAAGTTTATTAAATTTTTTTTAGAATTTCTTTAAAATTACTTTAAGATTATTTTAAGATTTGATTAATATTATTAAAGATTCAATTGGAATTTATTTAAGATTTTATTAGAGTTGTCAAGTTCTTGATTAGTGTCAAAGACACAAGAATATAAAGTAAGAAACTTGAACTAAAATAAAGTTTTAAGAAGAGAGCAACAAAGATTTGAATTATCCAGATGAATGCACAAATAATACTAAAAAAGATGAGTTAGAACTTCAAGAGATGCGTTGTTGAGATTGAGAAACTCTTTAGCTTCAACTTTCATATACATTCCTATTTAGAATATTTTTTGAGCGGCTTCCATCAAACTAAGAAGCTTCTCGAGTTCTTTCTATCAACTTGGAAGCTTCTCAAGTTCCTTCCATTAATTACAAAACTTTTTAAGTTACTTTCTCTAACTAGGAAGCTTTTCAACTGACTTTCATTAATTCAAAAACCTCTAGAATGTTTTAGAAGGTTTTATGAACCTCTGTAATGTATGTCCCTAACATCATCTCTTTTTCTAGCAACAAATTTCAAGATAAGCTCATACCTTTGAAAATCTTTTTATATATGTAAAAAATTAAAAATACGCTCTATTAATGAAGCTATGTATGCTGTTCTCTATTCTTGGATAATAGATTCTATTGATCCTTGAAGAGATTGCCTATGGCCTTGAGCTAATACCTCCATTGTTGAAACATCCCATCTCAGGATTTGATCTTCATTGTGACCTTCAAAATATCTTCCAAGTAAGATCTCAAATTTAAAAGGATTTGATTTTCTAAGCTCAAGCAATATCACTAAAGTTTGAGCATTAAAGTTAAGACTTGCATGGTTGAAGGTTGGTTTTAATGGCTTTAATTGTGGTCGTACTTAGCATTGAAATATATTATTTTTTTTTTACTCAACTGAAGGCTGTAAAAATTTTACTAGTTCGTTCAAAGCTTACGTAGTAAGTGAATCTTTCAAATCTTGTTCTGCTAAATTTTTCAACACTTGAAGGTTGGATATGGTAACTAACTTATTTCTACCACTCTATTCTATCTTGAAATAAATGACTATATATTGATGAAAGTTTTAATTTAACTCTCTTCTTCTTATGAATATTCTTTGAATTCAATCTTGACCAAGAAATTGTTATCAAACACGTTTGGATTTGTGGAGATAGAATCAATGAAATTCTTGTATCTTTTGAGATGCATTGGTAAGATTTTTAGCTGATTCTTATGTGCGCTCATTAATATCATAGCCATACCAATGAATAAGATGTTTCAATTTTTTCCACCTTCGCCATGAATGTAATACCTTTTCAAGCTCATATTTTTTTATAATTTTTTATTTTGATTCTAGGTGGTTATTGTTGTACTCCTCTTGAAATACGTGACTTTTTATAAGACTTCAAAAGAGAGACATAGAAAACTGGATGTATCTTCATAGAAGATGGTAGTTTCAAGTGATATGCTACTAGATTAATTTGCTTGTAGATGAAAAATGGTCCTAACCTCCGATAGTCCAATTAATTGCATGGCTGCTTTGTTTTGATATTCCGTTGAAGAAACCATACCTTATTTCTATTATAAAAAATAGGCAGTTGATTCTTGAATTTATTTGTAGATGCTTAATAAGCATCTTGACCTCCTTACAATTAAAGCTTCAAGATTTTTTGATGTTGTGATAGATGCTTTGTAAATCCTTCAATAGCTAGTTTGTTATTTTTGATATACTCCATAGATCAAACTTTGGATGATATTCATAGTTGTAATAAAACAATGTTTGTTGAGTTGAGGCATGAATAATATTATTATATGTAAACTCCGTTAATGGTGAATACGAGATCCAATCATCTTATTGATAGTTGATACTGCATTGCAAATATTATTCCAAAGTTTGATTAATTTGTTTTATCTGGCCATCAATTTGAGAATAGAAAGTTGAAGAAAGTTGAATATCTACCTTCAATATTTCAAAAAGACATCTCTAAAACTTAGATAAGAATTGGGATCCTTGATCAGATATAATATCATCCAATAGGCCATGATATCAATATATATTGTCAAAAAAGAGCTTTGCTATTTTTTTACTACACGCGCTCTTCTTATAAGGAATGAAATGAGTCTTTTTTGTGAATCAATCAACCACCACAAGGATGTTAGATCTATGATGAAATCTATCATGATTTAAGGCCATGATCGTCTTAGAATAAGCAAGGGCTGTAAAAGTCCATAAGGGCAATATTAAAGATTCTTGGACCTTGAACAAATGTTACAAGAGAGTATAAAATCCTTCACAACCTTCCACTTTTAAAGCCACTAAATATCTCACGAAATAAGTTCTAAGCTCTTATTAAATCTAAAGTGACTTGCAATTAGAAAGTCTTGGGAAGACTAAAGAATGTATTGTCATATTATATGTTGTCTTATTTGGAAATGCGTTGGACACCTAGTTGTAGAGGATAAAGTTGTGATCTATAAAGACTCAAGAAACCTTAATAGGCTTCATCCATATAAGAAAGATATGATTTAAATTTTAATATAAGAGTACTTAAGTCAATACAAAGTGCTTAAAAAACACTCTTCTTGATAACTTCAACTATACACAAAATCCAATTGCTTTGTTATCTTCACAATTAAGCAACTGTGATTTCTCGTTGCAATTATTGTCTAAAATCAAGATCTTCCAAATCCTACAAAAACAAGTCTAATGCCTTTGAAACAAGCTTAAAACTAGCTCTTTAATCCCGATTGCCAATCTCCAAATGACTTAATATCTTGTCCTTGGTGGCTATTTTTGTGGCTTGAGGTTTGATTTTGGCCTTGTTCCATATACGGTCTATCCTCGGATATCAATTCAACCTATCCTAAGAGTTTTTGAGCTTGATCATATCTTCAACTTAATCATAGTATCAATCTTATTAATTATTTATCTCTTTTATTCTATTTTTATTAATTTATGGTTTTTTAAAAGCAATGAAAGAGTTCTTACAACGTGGAAGGAAAAATTAATTACTAACTTTTAGCTATTAGCTATTAAGACAAGAAAATAATCTAAGAGGCTTTCATAAAATCTTTTTGAAATATCTTGAGTTCTTAATAAACCAAGATAATTGAATATTAGATAGAAATCATTCTTATTTATATTTTTCATGACATAAACGTTTTACAACACAATAGTGTAGTCAAATTGGTCTTTCTAGGATATACAAATGTTTTTTAAAATATAAAAAGTCTTTCTTGAGCTTAAACTTTTTAACATTTTTATTGAAGTGATGCTTGATATTAAGGGTTAAATTATCATTAGTGGTTGTAATATGCATCTCATAGAAGAAACTAGAATTAATAGATATTGATGTAATAATCGCGCAAAGACAAAATTGCTCTAGCTTCAACAAAGTTGTATATTGTTAATCAAACACAACCTCTTTTATTCTTGGTATAAGATATAATCTCTTTGATAATGAATCAAACAACCCTTATTGCTTCCTAGATCAATAAATGAAAACAAAGTTAAATTGAAAAAATGACATATTCCATCAAGTTTGGTGGCAATTAAGAATTTGAGCTGACATAAAATATTTCAAGTTCTTATAATTTGTGTATACAATCATAGGATGCATTGTTCCTTCAAGAAAATAATACTATTCTTGAAAATAATCCACAATAGCAAAAAGCTTCTTGTTGTGGATTTTATGATTAATTTTGGCAATAGAATTTTTTTGAGAATAAAATACAATAGAATGGAATTTATTGTTCATATCCATTTATGAAAGTATGATCTTTAGTACAAAATCCAAAGCATGGATTTCTATGTAAAATACTTTTAAAAAGCCTAGATGCACCAAGATTGAGGCTATGATAAATACCATCTTGAGGTCTTGGAATGCCTTCTCTACTTGAGGCCTCCATTCTAACTTGTCTTTGCATATCAATCAAATAAGAGGAGTGGCAACTTGAGAGTAATTTTTGATGAAGATCCGATAGAAATTAACAAATCTAAAAAATAAATTTGTACATATCTTATAGTCTTTGAAATAATCCACTACATAACCACCTCCACCTTCTTGGGATCCATTATCAAATCTTTAATAGATACATTGTATTCCAAAAATTCTACCTTTGGTTGATGAAATAAATATTTCTTTAGTTTGGCATACAAATGTGTATCTCACAACTTTTATGATATCAAGTTTATATGCTCCTTGTGTTTCTCTAGAATTTTCAAATAGATCAAGATATCATGAAGATAAATCACCACAAATTTGTCTAGGTGCTCTCAAAAGATATCATTCATTAAATACTGAAAGACAATATGTGCATTTATTAATCCAAAGCGCATGACATTATATTCAAAATGTCCATACCTTGTCCAAATCGTGGTCTATATCAACAAGTTTGGATTTCTATATTAGAGAAATTTTATGGAGTTTAGCAAACACCTCATCTATAAAATAAGTAGACATGTCCAAATCCAACAAAGCAATCATTTGAAGCTTTTGAAGGCCAAAATATAAAAGAATTATAAAACAATGAGCAAGTTGAATGGAAAGAGAGGAATTCAAATTATTTTGTAATATTGAATTGTCTAGTTGCACAGTCTTTATTGTAGCAAAATTTCTTTATTTTCTTAAATGGTTGCATTCTTCATTTTGATAATACATTGTCATATTACATGTTGTCTTGTTTAGGAATACACTAGGTACCTTGCTGTAGAAGATGAAGTTGTGGTTTATAAGTATGTAAGAACCCCTAATAGGTTTCATCCATATAAAAAGAATTCAATTCAAATTTCAATTCAAAAGTACTTAAAGCCAATACAAAGTGGTTAAAAACACTCTTTTTGATAACTTCAACTATATACAAACTCTAATTGCCTTGTAACTTTCACAATTAGGTAACTTCAATTTTTCTTTGTAAGCCCTAATCTTAGTTAGTGAGCTTCAATAAAGTGTAACTTATAATCTAACCATCTATTTGATGTAAAATTTTGTATGCAAATGCTAATATAAGTCTTTTATATGTTCAAAAAATTTCAATCCAATTTAATTTATAATTTATAAAAAAAATATCCAAAAATTGCACTAATGTCATTTGGCTGCCAATTTGAAAGTTGATACAAAAGTTTCAATAGTGATTTCTCCTTCTTCAACTATTAATTTTAATTTAAAATTGATATAAAGCTTGATCTCTAAGTTCTCTAATACCATATTAAACTTCACATTGTTTTAACTAATAGATCTTTAGATATTATAAAAACCCTAAATAATCCCAAACTACGAGCTTTAAATACCTCCTTACACTAATGTTCAAATATCTCTCAACTACACTATTAGATTATTATAAAATTTCACATACTTATAGCACACCTAATCAAATACATAATACCAAATTTTCAACTATATATATTGTACCAACCATACAAATTAGCCAAGAGTTTTAATCCAATTTTTATTACATAAAATTCAAATCTCCAATAGAAACCTTAATTTTGAACAATGATTGTAAAGCCATTCCAAAACCTACTCTTATGTCTCTAGAATAAACTTAAAGCTAGCTCTCAAATTTTGATTGGAGATCTCCAAATGAAATAATATTTTATCCTTAGTAGCTATTTTATTGGCTAGAGATCTGATTTTGATCCTATCCCGTAAATGGTCGACCTCTAGATATCAATGTGATCTATCCTAGGGATTTTTAAGGCCAATCCTATCTTCAACTTAATCCTAGTATCAATCATATCATTTATTTAGCTCTTCTATCTTATTTTTATCAATTTAGGACTTTTTTAAGGCAATAAAAAAATATTTATAATCTAGAAGGAAAAATTAATAACTTATTCTTATCTATCAACTATTAAGATAAGAAAACAATCTAAGAGGCTTTCATAAAACTTTTTTTAAGTATCTTGAATTCCTATTGAACCAAGATAATTGAATATTAATTAGAAAATCATTTTTTTTTATATTTTCACCACATAAATGTGTTACAATATGACAATGTTGTTGTATGACGTGTTGTCTTGTTTGAAAATGCACCGAGCACCTAATTGTGGAGGATAAAGTTGTGATTCACAAATATACAAGAACCCTTAACAAATATTGTCCGTATAAGAAGAATGTGACTGAATATCAATATGAGATTGCTTAATTCAATACAAAGTGCTTAAAAACATTCTTCTACATAACTTTATTTACATATAAATCCCAATTGCTTTGCTGCTTGTCACAATCAAGCAACTAAGATTTCTCTTTACAAGTCCTAGTCTTATTTAGTGAATTTTAATAAGCTATAAATTTTAATATAATTATCAATTTGATATAAAACTTTACATACAAATATAAATATAAGTCTTTTATATATTCAAAAAGTTTCAATCCAATCCAAATTACAAATTGTGGAAAATCAACCAAAACCCACATTGATGTCACTTGGCTATTGGCTTGAAGGTTGATGTAAATATTCCAATGGCAATTTCTCCTTCTCCAATTGTTTACTTTAGCTAAAATTTGGTGTGTAGCTTGTCTTTTAAGTCTTATAATACTATGCCAAATTTCACTATGATTTAATTGATAGATCTTTAGATATCGCAAAAACCCCAAACAACCTTAAACTGCCAATTTTTGGTACCTCTTCATACTAAAGATCATGTAAATCTCAATTGCATCTTTAGATTATTACAAATAATTATTTAATCTTAGCACATTTAATCATCTACATATTATTAAATTTGCAATTGTAGATGTCACTTCAATTACATACAATAGCTAAAAGTGTTGGTCCTAATTTTATTATATAAAAGCTTAACCTCTAATACAAAATCTGATTTTAGATAGTGATTGCTAAATAATCCTAAATCCTACAGAAACAAGCCTGATGTCTCTAGTACAAGCTTGAAGCTAATCCTCCAATTCTAGTCGCCAATCTCCAAATGACCTAGTCTCTTGCCCTCAATGGCTGTTTTCGTGGCTAGAGGTTTTATTTCGACCCTATCTTATATACACTCGACCTTCGGATATCAATCCAACTTATTCTAAGGATTTTTGAGTTTAATCCTATCTTTAATTAAATCCTAGTATCAACCATATTAACTATTTATCTAATTTATTCTATTTTTATTAACTTATGGCTTTTTAAAAGTAATAACAAAGTTTGTACAACCTAGAAGAAAAATTTAATAACCAACTTTTATCTATTAGCTATTAAAATAAGAAAATAATCTAAGAGGCTTTTATAAATATTTTTTTAATTATCTTAAGTTCCTATTGAATCAAGATAATCAAATATTAAGTAGAAATTATTCTTATTCATGTTTTTCATCATATAAACATTGTCCTGTTATGTGTTGTCTTATTTGGGAATGCACCGGGCACCTGACTGTAGAAGGTAAAGTTGTGTTTGCAAATAATCAAGAACCCTAATAGGTTTCATCCATATATGAAGAATATAATTCAAAGTTCAATTCAAAAGTGTTTAAAAACACTCCTCTTAGTAACATCAACCATACATATATCTCAATTTCCTTGTTTCTTTTATAATTAAGCAATTTTTATTTTTGTTTGTAAGCCCTAATCCTAATGAGTGAGCTTTGACAAGCTATAACTTTCAATCCAACCATCCACTTAGTGTGAAATTTTACACACAAATGCTAGTAGAAGCCTTCTACATGCTTAGAAAAATTTAATCCAACCCAACTTACAGCTTATAAGAAAATGCCCAATAACCGCACTGATGACACTCGGCCGCCAACTTAAAAATTGATGTGAAAATTCCAGTGGTGATTTCTCCTTCTATCATCGTTAACATGAGATCTAACTTGATTTGTAGCTTGATCTCTAAGTCTTCTATGACCATGCCAAAATTTATGTTGATCCAATTAGTAGATCTATAGTTATCATAGAAATCCTATCCAATCCTAAACTGCCAACTTCCAACAACCCTTTGTATTAAAGCTCAAATATCTTCTAATTGCACCACTAGATTAATACAAAATTTTGTAAATACTTAGCACACCCAACAATCCACACATTATCAAATTTTGAACTATAGATGCCATACAGATTGTACAAATCACTTAAGAATGCAAACCATCACTGTCTTATATAAAATCCAAAACACCAATATAAACCTTGACTTTTAACAATGATTGCAAAGTCATCCAAAATCCTATGGCAACAAGCTTAATGCCCTTAGAACAACATTCAAGCTAGCTATCAAATCCAAAAACCCAATTTAAAAAAATCCTTGTACTTTGCCCTAGGTGGCCGTTTTTGTGGCTAGAGGTCTGATTTTGATCCTGTCCTACAAATGGCAAATTCTGGGTATCAATCGAACCTATCCTAGGGATTTTATAACCTGATTCTACTGTCAACTTAATCCTAGTATCAATCATGCTAGTAATTTATCCTTTTTATCATATTTATATAATTTTATGGCCTTTCTAAGGCAATAAAAGAAGTACTACAATCTAGAAGGTAAAATTACTAACTAATTCTTATGTACTAGCTATTAAGCAAAAAAAATAAACTAAGAGGCTTTCATAAAAATCTTGTTAAAATATGTTGAATTCTTGTTGAACTAAGATAATAGAGTGTTAATTGAAAAATCATTTTTGGTCATAGTTTCACCATATAATCGAGTCATAATATGACAACGTGTTATAACACGACAACGTCAATTTTATTTCTTCGAATAATTGCCAACCTTGTGGCCTTCTTTGTCATAATATAAGTATAGACCTTCTTCCATTTGATGATTTTTTTCTTGTAGACTAAGAGGTTTAGAATGTATTGCATTAAATTCTATGTCTTTTACTTTTGAATGTGAATTTAAAATACTTGTTGATATAGCAAGAGTGTGTTGGATTGCATATTGTCTTGCTGAAGCCCATGAATGCTGAACTTGACGATGTTGGAATAATCAATTATCATATTTTATAGCTTGGCTAATGGCTTCATTGAATAATTGTGAATCTAGAAGTAATAATAACAAATCCTTCATATCATTTTTTAGCCTCCTAATAGAATTGATTCATTAAAGTTTTTTTGTCCCAATTGATGTTATACATTAGTTGCCTAAAATTGGATGCATAGATTGATGCAAAGCACACTGTTGTATTATGTATTGTCCTATTTGGAAATGCGTCAGGCACTTGGCTGTGGAGGGTGAACTTGTGGTTTACAAATACTCAAGAAACCTTAATAGATTTTACCTATATAAAAAAAACATGATTTGAATTTCAATATAAGAGTGCTTAAGTCAATACAAAGTGCTTAAAAATATTCTTTTTGGTAACTTCAACCATACACAAAATCCAATTGCTTTGTTACTTGTCACGATTAAACAATTATGATTTTTCTTTACAAGTCTTAATATTAATTAGTGAACTTTAATAAGCTATAACTCTTGATTTGATTATCAACTTGGTGTAAAATTTTGCATACAAATGCCAAAATAAATCTTTTATATGCTCAAAAAATTTAAGCCCAATCTAACTTACAAATTATAAAAAATCAACTAATAACTGCATTAATGTTATTTGGCTGCCAATTCAAAAGTTGATATAGATGTTCCAAGAGCAATTTCTCCTTTTTCAACTATTAACTTTAGCTTAAAATTGGTGCATAGCTTAATCTTCAAGTCTTCTAGTACTATGATGAATTTTATCTTGTTTTGACTAATAGATCTATAAATATTATAGATACCCTAAACAATCCTAAATTGCCAACTTTTGATACCTCTTTGTATTAAAAATCAAATAAATCCTAATTGCGCCATTGGATTATCACAAATTTTTATATTGTCTTAGTAAATGCAATCACCTACTTACTATCAAATTTTCAATTGTAGATATTATATCAATTGTACAGAATAGCTGAGAGTGCTAACTCTAATTTTATTGCATAAAAATCCAATCCTCAATACAAATCTTGATTTTAGACAATGATTGCTAAGTTCTCCAAAATTCTACAAAAATAAGTTCAATTCTTTTGAAACAAGCTTAAAGCTAACTCTCTAACCTTGGTTGCTGACCTTCAAATGATTTGATATCTTGTCCTTGGTGGCTATTTTTTGTGACTAGAGATCTGATTTTGATCCTATCCCATACATAATCTACTCCCTGACATCAATTCAACCTATCCTAAGGATTTTTTAAGCTTAATCCTATCCTCAACTTAATTCTAACATCAACCGTATTAATTATTTAGCTCTTCTATTCTATTTTTATTAATTTATGGTTTTTTAAAAGTAGTGAAAGAGTTTCTACAACTTAGAAGGAAATATCAATAATTAACTTTTAACTATTAGCTATTAAGATAAGAAAATAATCTAAGAAGCTTTCATAAAATCTTTTGAAATGTCTTGAATTTCTATTGAATCAAGGTAATTGAATATTAGATAGAAATCATTTTTATTTATGTATTTTATTATATAAATATATTATAATATGACAACGCCCCTTTATACAATGCTTGGATCTTAGTTGTTGTCCAATGAGCCTTATCATGTTTATCAAATGCTTTTAAAAATGCTTCTATAAAAACTTCAAAATTATTCAAAATTGGTGATCTTTTTTCAAACAAGGAAATAAACCATGATAATGCTTGTTTTGTAAGCAAGGTGCCAACCAATCCAACCCATGATTCTTCTGTCAAATAAATATCAAGTTGTAGAACCGTTATCAATTGAATTTGATTGACAAACCTTTGGAATTTTGAATACATACCATTATATTTCTTCAAAAGACTAACTTGAGGTTTTTTATAATATTGAACAAGTAGATTTCTTTGGCATAGCATAGATAATATCGTATCCTTAAGTATAGAAGTTGGAGGTGGATGCAATTCAAATATTGCGTTGTTATCAAGTTTTACAATAACTTCTTCAATCTCTTTAGTCCTAATAAATAAAATAATTAGAATACTTATAATTCCATCTATCTTAGACTCGAAAGATTTGGTCATGTAAATATCTTGACCTCTAGCTATTCTAAGAGAAAGAAGAAATGAATCTATAAGAAGACAATATTGGTTTAGAAGAGGATAATCTATAATCTTTAAAGCATTGATATATCTTCAAGAAGAAGGGTAATCTGTAACCTCTAAAGCATTGGTATACCTTCAAGAAGAAGGGTAATCCACTCTCTAATAAGAAGGATCTTATTTTGATATTTAACATGAAGGCAATCTTCACAAACTGTCAAGGATATAAGAATTAAGAGCAAGAGACTTGAATTAGAAAAAGATTTTAAGAAAAAAACAATAAGAACTTGAATTAATCAAATGAGTACATGAACAATACCAAGAAAGGTAAGCTAAAACTCTAAGAGATATATTGTTGAGATTAAAAAATTCTTCAATTTTGACTTCTATATAGATCCATATCTAGGACGCTTCTTGAGTAGCTTCAATCAAACTAAGAAGCTTCTCAAGCACCTTCTACCAATTAGGAAGCTTTTCAAACTCCTTCTTTTAATTTAGAAGCTTCTTGAGCTCCTTCCACTAATTAGGAAGCTTCTCAAGCTACTTTCACCAACTAGAAAGCTTCTCAACCAACTTTCACTAATTTAGGAACCTCTAGAAAGTTCTAGAGAATTTTGTGAACATTCAAAGTGTATGTTCTTAACAATTAGTTGTAAAATATAAGTTTATCTTTCACAATCAAGTGCTTGGTGTATTCTCAAATAAGATGACATGTAATACGACAATATGTAAGTAGAGCTATAACTTGAAAATTTTTTTTGATAAAAATTCAATTATAATTGGTAAATTCTATAAAATATTGAATATCTTTTATTATTCTTAGATTTTTTTTAATCCATGATTGTTTGGACCTTCTTTGGATCTATTGTAAGACTATTATTTGAAATGATATATTCCAAAAGTTGACTTAAGTTGTGTGAAGTATATATTTTTATATCTTAGCATATATATTTTTACAATGCATAACAAATATCTTGCTCATATTTTTTTTATATTCTTAAAATAGATTAAAATATCATTTAAATAACAAATGACAAAATTATTTTAAAATTTTCAAAAAATATCATTTATTAGATATTAGAAAGCAACTAGAATATTTATAAGTTTAAAAAGGATGATATTGTATTCAAAATGTCCATACTTGATTTAAAAAAACAATCTTCCATTCATTTCCTTCTATAATATGTACTAGATTGTATGTCCTTATAAATCTATTTTGATATAAATCTTAAGTTGATTTAGTTGACTAACAAATTAAAATATTAAAGATAAAGGATATTAATTTTTTATAGTTATCTTGTTAAACTCTCAATAATCCACAAAGATCTATAATTATTTGTCTTTTTTATCAAAAATATAGTTATCTATGTTTAAATGTGTTGTAGAATATAATACCACCATAAGTATTAGATTTAGATTCTAAAATAGTAAAGGATTTTGAAAAAGAAGGTCTTAGAAGTCCTTCACTTTCCATTCAAGTCTTCTTATGTCAAATACTTTGAAATCCTAAGAAGGCTCATCTTTTTCAAATTGAGCCTTTAAATAAGCAATTAATATATTATGACTTTTTTTTATTATAGAATAATATACTTTTATAGTATTAATATGTGGCTTGATTTGTATATATGTTATAGAATTTTTCTAATCTTTTAGATGTTTTTTTTATAAAACTTCAATTGAAAAATATCTTATCTCTTGTATGAGTGTAAATAAGGTAGAATTATACTTAAATGAGTTATTGTATCTTGGACCTTATATTAGAATTTGATACTATCAAAACTACATTAGAGTGATTTTTTGATAGGGGCTCTAAAGGATGGTGCAATAATCTATATTAATGGCTATAATATGCATCTTTGGAGATCAATGGCATTGAAAGGTTTTGATAATATAGATAAAGTACAACAAGGTGTTGTAGGTCAGTGTTTCAAGGTTGGTTTTTTGTAAAAAAATTGGCACTGGGTATTAGAGATAGAAAACATGGTGCTATTTTTTATGCTATCAAGAAGGGGTTGAAGACAACAATTATTCAACAAGAGACTTTTTTAAAAGGAGATGGAGTGAAAATAAATTTAACAAGAAGGAAAAATCAATGAAGAACATTGTCTTAGCTTTGAAGGTTTTTTCGGACCCTAGAAATTTGTTTTTATATTATAAGAGTAGATGCATTCAAGTAATTGAAATTATTATTGAATTGAATTAGATTGAGGTCTCAATTTGGCATTTATGTCCTATCAAGGACACGAACTAAAATAGATGCGTAACTTAGTAATTAACTATGTCAAAAGAAAATAACAAGATAGAAATAAAGAAGTATGTTTATTCAAGAAGAAATTAGAATGGCTATTGCCAAAGATTAGAAAATATATGAGACTCTTGAACTAGACTAAAAGCAAGAAAGGAATTGACAAGAGTGAAGAAAGCTTCAATCTTGTTTCTACTTATACTATCTATCTAAGAGCTAATGTGGCAGTATTCTATAAGACCTCATAGACATGTCTAATTTGCAAGACACATGTCAAACTTGCAAGACAAGTTTTCTACATGTGCGCCACGTACTTGTCTTGTTCCGCAAGCTACCAATATGTGCAACACATGGCTAGCTTGTTTCTTAAGCTACCAATATATGCGACATGTGGCTAATTTATTGACCAAGTTTCTAACTTAAAAATCACCTATAGACATGTATAAAGGTGATTCTACATCTATGAAGCTTCTAAAAAGCTTCTTTCTAAGATATTATTAAATTAATTTATTTTATTTATTTTGATTAATTTATATTAATTAAATAATTATTGGAATAAATCTTATGTCCATGATATTATTCTCCCTTCTAGGGACAAGTTCCACGAGGAGCGGTGATTACATGTTGAGGAAGTCCAAGATACGTCAAATTGTGCTTGCTATATACTCTATTCTTTGTTCCCTTTGAAGGTAGTTGATAGGTCCTTCCAGCTATCAATAATATCTCATACCAAAGCAAGAGGACCACCCTATTGTTTGATTATTATTTAGGCCTTTATAACTTCCTTCAAACAAAACATTTGGAACACCATAAAGAGTAGTTTTTACCTCTAAAAGTATCATCAAACATTAGGAGTCTCTTTCAAGGTTGTGATATTAAACATGTTGTATTTTGCCATCAATATTTCAAAAAGATTGTTCTTTGTTGATCAAAAGTTGAATTTTTTTCTCTAGGTATAAGATAAGAACGTCTAGAAAGGACATCAGATAAACCTTGTTCTTGGCCGAAAAGTGATAATAAATTCAAATCTTGACAAAGATATGCTCTAATAAGTCTAACAATGATTCAATATGCATGCGGACATGAAATATTCAAGGTTCTTATGATCTGTATATACGATGACTGGACTAAAAGCGCCTTTGAAATAGTGACGCTATTCTTAAAAAGAATCCATAATTGCAAGAAGTTCTTTATTATGGATTTTGTAATTGATCTCTATTGCTGAAAATTTCTTAGAATGGAAAGCTATTGGGTGGAATTTGTCATCTTTTCCTATTTATAATAATATTGACCCCAAAGCAAAGTTTGATGCATCTGCTTTTATAAAAAATGCCTTGAAAAAGTTGACGCGATACAAAATTGGTGCAGAAATACAAGTTGTCTTCAAAGCCTCAAACAATGCTTCTACTTCTTTATCCTTATAAATTAAAAGCGTGTAAGTGGAGTTGCAACTTGAGAAAAGTTCTTGATGAAGATTCGATAATAATTGGCGAATCTCCAAAAACATTGCACATTTCTTATTGTTTTTGGAATCTTCCAATTTATAAGTGTCTCGACTTTCTTAGGATCCATTTTGAGACTATCATTCGAAATGATGTATCCTAAGAAGTCAATTTGAGTAGTGTAAAATACACACTTTTCCAGCTTGGCATATAACCATGTATCTTTAAGTTTTTGTAACACACGACAAATATGAAGTCTATGTTCTTTTGTGTTTTTAGAATAGATTAAAATATCGTCTAAATAGCAGATAACAAAGTTATTAAAAAATTCACAAAATACATCATTCATAAGATGTTGAAAAGTAGCTGGTGTATTTGTAAGTCTAAAAGGCATGACATTATATTTGAAATGTTCATACCTTGTTCAAAATGCAGTCTTCCATTCATCACCTTCTTTGATGTGCATTAGGTTATATACTGCTCTTAGATCTATTTTTATATAGAACTTGGCTTGATTCAATTGATCAAGAAGTCCAAATAACAAAGATAGAGGATATCTATTCTTGATGGTAATCTTGTTGAGTCCTTGATAATCTACACACATCTGTAGTGATCCATCTTTCTTCTTTACGAATAAGATAGGAGGTCTTACTAGGAATTTTGAATGGCGTATGAAATTTTTGGTCAAGTTTTCATCAATGTATTTCTTAAGTTCAACCAATTTATTTTGAAATAGACTGTAGATTGGTTAAAATGGAGGCTAAATTCTCTCTTTGAGATCAATTGAGCAATCATATGGATGATGCTTCAAAAGAATGTCTACATTCTTCTTCTCAAAAACATCTTGATAATCTTGATATTGGCTTAGAATACCACTTGAAGTCCTTCTACCATCAGAAATAGGTGTAGCATAAATAACAAAAGATGATCCTTCTTTTGCTTCATTCATAAAAACTTTTACGTCCATAAGTACGGATTTTATTATATTAGACTTATGATTTGTTACTTGATTTACGGGACTCTTATTAATGCTTTGAAAAAAATCAAGTCTACGAGAAATCCAATCTATTCAAAGATTGTACTTTTTCAACCATGATAAACCTAAAAATAGTTGGATTAGAGGGAGATTTAATTATATTAAAGACTATACAACTATTATGACCATCTATTATTATATTTATAGGAAAGATTTCATGAGTAATATTTCTAAAAGATAACGGGTGACCATCTATGACTTCTACATGTACATGATTAGTTTTTTGTATTGGAAGTATTCTATGACTTTTAACAAATTCTTTATCTAAAAAACACCTTGAGGCTTTTAAATCTAATAAGGCAGAGGCTTTGTGATTTTTAGGTTTCAAATAGACATCTATTATTAAAAAAAAGAGGGTTCTGAGGAGAGGATAGGACCTTTACTAGGAGTTGTATAAGATTCCAACTGCAGGATGTCGTATTGTGACATGATTATATAATGAAACTATGACTAAAAATGATTTTTCAATTAATACTCTATTATCTTAGTTCAATAAAAAATCAACATATTTTAACAAGATTTTTATGAAAGCCTCTTAGTTTATTTTCTTCACTTAATAGCTAATAGATAAGAATTAGTTAATAATTTTACCTTCTAGGCTGTAGTAATTCTTTTACTACCTTAGAAAGGCCATAAAATGATAAAAACATGATAAAAAAATTAAATTACTAGCATGATTGATACT
>JAWRVF010001856.1:0-38364 GCA_036785485.1 Physcomitrellopsis africana | reverse complement strand
GGTGGTTGAGGCTCCAGTTTTGAACACCAGGGTACTGGTAGAAAAAAACCTCACGGAAGTAATATTGGGATAAATTTCTCAATTACAGCTTATCGAGAGTCAGCTAGAAGGGAATCTAAGATAACAATTGGAGTCTAGCCGGAAGGAGATACTAGAGAAAGGCCGCCGAATTGTGGAACTAGGACACCTGATTAGAGCAAAGACGGAGTTCAATTTGACATTGGAGCGGAAAATAGCGGAGGAAAAGAAAAATTGGGCGAATGAAAAAGGTCGCATACAAAGAATCCTGAACGGTCAAAAGTAACAATTAATAGAGAATCGCAGGATATGGGATTTGGAACGGGAAGTGCTAAAGTGTGAGTTGCAGGCGGAACGTGATAAAGTAGTGAAATTGGAACAGGGAAAGATAGAATTGGGAGACCAATACCGAATTGGAATAGAGAAGCTGCAGACAGAAATTGGTACCTTGAAAAGTGAAGTGGAAAAATTGGAGGGCAATTTGGCCAATGTCGTTTGGCCACAGGAATTTGCTCCCTCAGCTTCGGATATTAATGAGCTGGAGGAGAAGGTGAAGCGACAAGGGCACCAATTAGAGGTGAAGGATGCTAGAATTCTACATCTAGAGGCTCAAGTTCGGGAATTGGAAGCGGATAATGAAGATTTATTACCGCAGTTGAAGATTAATCATGTGGATTTATCGAAGGAAGATGAGGACGTGCCGTTAGAGCCAAATACAAAGGAACCTCCTACGAATCCAGGAGTATCTCAATCTCAGGAGCCAGCCTCATAACAAGTTTTACCAATTTTGTGTTTGCGAGGACGTTGCATAGTTAGGAGTGGGGCTATGTAGAATGGGTAGGAATTTTAGGATTTATAATACATAATTTGTAGGATTAAGAGTAGACAGGAAGCCAATGAATGGCCAGTTTAGAAAGCAGCATGGATAAGGGAGTTAGAAAAAGTGGTTATCGTCAGTTGTGTAGCGGTTAATATCGATTGGGATAAGTATAAATTGATTCGGACAATAGCAGTAAGGGCCAGATTGTGATAGTTTTGAGCCGGGGTAAGCTTGATGCTACCTCTCTCTCTTTTCTTTTGTTAGACTGTAGCAGAGGATCTGGATTCTATTCCGAAGGGTTATACCATGTCAATGATGAAGTACAGTAATAAAATAGAAAATTTATATATATGTGGATGAGTAAGAAATTATGATTGTTTGTTACGTGAAGTTCTTTGCAGTGAATTCGAGATTGAAGATCGGCTATGTCAAAGAAAGTCGGTTGTAGATGAGAGTGTCATGCCGTTGTCATACTGCATTTACGTGCAGTGTATAAAAATATGAAAAATCTTGTATCTATTGTTAATATATGTGTGAGTGCTAGAGATTATTTTAGAAGATATTATAAGGAGAGGATTTATTATAGCCACTTAATTAGTGAATTAAGATGGCTATCTGTTTTGTTCCTACCTTATTTATATCCTAGAATAGACTCTTTTATAATTAGAAGAAATGTAAAGATTGTTTTACCTTTCTTGTTGACTTTTGAGGTAGAATGGACCTTATGAAGGATAAGAAAGAAGAGCATGGGGTGAATAAGGCCCATCCAATAGGATTTGGCTGCCCATGTGGGCGTCTCATAGTCTAATATAGAAAGAAAGGGAGATACACTCCTCTTGTTAGACCGAGAAAAAAGGTAGTTTTTGAGTGGTGAACTTTGGAGAGAGATAGCTCCAAGGAGATAGAAGTGTTTGTAGTGAAAATTAGTGGGTGTGTTCTTCGAGTTGTGAGTATTCTAGAACCTACTTATTTGCTTGTATTGAAGTTGTGAACAAAAGGTTATGCTTGTTTTAGTAGAGTGAGGTTTGCTGCCACCCGACGAAGAGGGGCAGAAACTTCGAGCTGCCACTGCAAGATTGATTTCGACTCTTTCTTAGTAAAATTTATAGAGAGTGTGGAAAATTGTGCTAGCTTTCTATCAAGACATCTCTTGTAGCATTTGGAGTTGGAGAGCAAAAGTTGTGAGCTTGAGAGTGGGAAAGGGTTTGCTGCCATCCGATGAAGAGGGGCAGAAACTTTGTTCAACCACCCAAGTCGGACAGTCTCTTCAATCTTTTTGATATTTTAGATGCTTGTAGAAGCTTGTATAAGCTTTCTACAAAAACAAAAATCAATACATTTGGAGCTTTGATGAAAGTTTTATGAGCCGTGAAGTGTCAAAGAGGGAAAATTGTTGCTAGGGTTTGAAGAGTAGAATCGACTAGCTACAAAAACTTGAGTTTGAGAGGCATGCATGCAAAATTTTAGGACAAGCTAGATGATGGAGTGAGATTTCTAAAAAGCTATTGCATGTCCAATTTGGAGAAGGGAAGTGATCACAACAAAGGCTGAAGTGAAGAGGAGCTTTGCTGCCTTTGCATTTGCTTGGAAATTTTAGCGCCTACTTCTTTTAGCCATAACTTTTAAATGGTAAGACATCTATTTGTGAAATTTTGATATGTTTTACAATGGATTATTGGCTTTCCATAGGCTATAAGCACGCTTGATTCGACCTTTGGATGAATTTTTAGTGATTTATTTAGTTTCAGTTTGTTGTATAACTTGTATTCCTCATATGCGGTTGTATTTTGAGGTATACTTGAATACATACATACTTTGCTTATACTTTTTATACAAGTATATATACTTGTATTTATACAAGTATTCTATAAGTATTATATATAATATTTATACAAGTATTTGTACAAGTATTATACCAAGGATTTATACAAGTATTTGTACAAGTGTTATACCAAGGATTTATACAAGTATTTATACAAGTATTTGTATAAGTATTATTCAAGTATTTATACTTTATATTTGTACAAGACTTGTACAAGTATAATACAAGTATAACTTGAAAGCTTGAAGAAATATTGTGCAAGTATAGAACATACTTGCACGGCTTCCTCTCATGTTCCCTGCTAGTTCTAGTAGCAGCTAGGAACCCGGCGTTTTTCCAAGGCGAATTCTCTCTACCCGACACTGTATTGATTGTGAGAGTTGAGTGGTAGAGAATATTGGAGTAACAATTTGTTTCGAGAGACGTTGTAGGTGAGGACTCATTTCTAGTGATCGAAGAAAGAAGTGGGTGTATGCAATCTGTGAAAATGGTGTGACATTGCCAATTGTTATTATGAATATGGAAGAAGACAGAAGATTATAGTAGGAGTATTGGTGGATGATTGTGTCTCGAAGTATCTTTAGTTGCGGAATAGCAGAACCAGTAGAGTGGACAACAGTGTTTTAGAGAAAAGCGTGTACGTGTGCATTGGACTCTAATGTTCAGTAGGTAGTTAGTTATGTGATCCTAACAGTTTAACTCAATGCAAATAGTCTTTTCCTGTGTTTGAATCCCCCTTTACAGATTTACTCTGGGCAGTATTGGTAGAGTAAGTGAGATGGAAAACAACAACATATATCAAGCAAGTACACAATTCAAAACTATGTCATAGTCTGTTTATTGTATTTTTTCTAGTAAAAATAAAAATAAAAAATAAAAATTATATTTTTAAATAGGAAATTTTTTTATCTTTTTAATAGTATAAAAAATATATAAATCCAAATTACTATGAATAAGTTATGATAATCCAAAGATAGAAGATAAATAATAGAAAAATTAATGGAAAATGTTTACCTTTAGGATAATTTGCTTAAGAGATCATGAGTTTGAACCTCACCAAGGCTCATAAGTAGTATATAAGGGTGTCCTAGAGGGGCCATGAGGCCTTAGTCTTATCCTCCTACCTACATCCAAGGTGCCACAACCCATATAGAACTTGTGCACCTCTCTTTCTACAAGGACTACACTAGCTGCTGGTCCTCCTATTTTCTACTAGTAAAACTCATTTTTTTATAATTTTGACTTCACCATGGTGTTGAAAAATATCCAATTAGCTTAGGAACCTTGTATGGCCTTCAAATCTTATTCCAATTCTTCATAATGGCTCCCAAGGTGGTAAAACTCATTTTTACCAAAGTCTTAAAAATTCTTCTAAAAATTCCTAAAAAATTCTAAATAAATTTCTAAAATTCCTAAAATAATTCTAAAGTGATAATTTCAATTTAAAACTATTTTATTCTACCTTGGTGATTTTTTATAATAATTAAATTAGTTTAAATCAACTAAAAATCTTATTTATTATATAAATAACTAAAAAGATATGAGGTTTATTTCTCATGCTTCTTCTATCTACTAAATAGTATTTATATATTTTTAATAAGTGATACATAGAGATAGAAGGCCAATGTAGATATTGGTCTCAATAACTAAATACTAATTCTTATAATTAAAAAAAATACTAAATCAACTAAAATAATTTCCTCTAAGACTTATTAAGATCCTATTTCTTTCTCACTTATACTACTTTTCTTTATTTAGCATCATCTAAATAGACCTTCACTTTAAAATTGTAGTTTTAGCACTCTAAATGCATTCTTTTATTCTAAACTAACTAATAAATCAATTTGATGACTTATACACTTTCAAAATCTCATCTTCATATCAAAATTTTATTATAGCTCCATATATCCATTTTTCCATCTCTATAAAGTCTTGGCTTCTAGAAAATCCCTTTAGTTTGTATAAAATGCTCAAGTTACAATAAAATCTTTTAATAGTTTATTCACCTATAAAAGATTGATTTTTTTTCAAACTTTAGAGCCGAATAACTCTTGATCTAGCCATTTAGTGTTTATCAAATTTTTCTAAAGTATAGATTATATCCTTGAGCTTTACTATAAAAAAATTTAATTATAGATTTGCTTCTAATTATTTGATATCTTAAAAATCCTAATAAGTGCTTAAAATCCTAATTTATAGACACTTGAGTATTATTTCTTTCATATCTCAAAAATCCAAAATCTTTCATACCACAAAATTTTTGTATATAATTTCATAATATTTTTAAAATACACACTTTTAAAATTTTTGAGCCAAAAACTTATCAAATTTCTTAAGATAAAATTCAAAATACAACCACTAATTAAACAAGGTCACTTATTCCTTTAGATTGCAAGTATTAACTTCAATTCCTAATATCTTCTTTGTACTAGCTTAAGATTCATTGAGCTATATATGCAAAGTATAGTTAAAAAAGTGTTCTTTCCAACCTTATATGTTGATCCTTTATTGCTTTTTGTACATATAAGTTATATTCCAAAGAGTGACAACAGATATAATTTCAACACCTTAACTTTGAGCATCTATATCTCTTTCATTAGAACTCCAAATAACTTAATTTTTATACCAAAACTATAGCCAAAAACCTAAAGTTGCTGATTCTAACATTTGGTGTTTAAATCTGCTAAAAAAAAATCCTAATTCCTAATAAGGCCTCATGTAGCGTCCTTGAAGTCCATTACATATGACTTTTGGCCCATAGGAATAGAAACTTCTATCATCCATCTCCATTCATCCACATGGATGGCCTAACTATTCTTTTTTATACTAAAATTTCTTTTTTAATCTTTCTTCTAATAAAATTTATATAATATGTATTCTAAATATTAAATAAAATAAATAAATAAGATCTCAAGGATCACCAATATCTAAAAAAGGTGATTCAAAATATATAAAAGTTATTATTAATATAAAATCAATCTCAAAATTATTATAAAAAAAAAGTTAGATAAACCTCAATAATAGCTCTTTTAAATATTTTTTTTTTAAAATGATAATCTAATTATATTTTGTAATGAATAAAAATCTATGGATATGGCTTTAATTTAGCTATATAATAAATTATATATTAAATATACATATATAATATTTTCATATAATAATCAAATCACAACACAACAACATGGCCTTATTATATACGAAAAGATCCATATGGAGGATCCTAAGACTAAAAGTAGTGGTACTATTAAGAAGGAAAAGGAGAAAGGGCTTGTAAAAGAAGTAGACACTAAGAGTAATGAACTTCTTACTCTTTCACGGGTGGCCCAAGCCACCTAAACTACTTCAGATGCCCTAGAGCTGCTACTAACTTTTAATCTACTCCAATATTTTATAGCACATCTAGAGGAAAAATATAGAAGATTTTGCCAAAATCAGATACTTTGGTTATAATGTAAAAATATTATGCATGTATATTTAATATAAAATTTATTACACATCTAAGTGAGAGCCATATTAGTGGATTTTTATTAATTATAATATATAATTAAATCATCATTTTAGAAAAAAATTGTTTAAAAGAACTATTATTAAAATTTATATAATCTTTTTTTTTTAATAGTAATTTTGGGATTAATTTTATATTAATAATAACTATTATATTTTTTGAATCATCTTTTTTAGACATTGGTGATCTTTAAGATCTTATTTATTTCTTTTATTTGATATTTAGAATATATATTATATAAATTTTATTAGAAGAAAGATTAAAAAAGAACTTTTAGCATAAAAAAGAGTAGTTAGGCCATTTGTGTGGATGATAGAAGTCTCTATTTTTATTGGCCAAAAGTCATATCCAATGGACTTCAAGGAGGCTACCTAAAGCCTTATTAGGAATTAAGATTTTTCTTTTGAGCAAATTCAAACATCAAATGTTAGAATCAGCAACTTTAGGTTTTTGGCTATGGTTTTGGTACAAAAATTGAGTGATTTGGAGTCTTTATGAAAGAAATATAGGTGCTCAAAATTAAGATATTAAAATTGTATCTATTCTCACTCTTTGGAATATAACTTGTATGTACAGAAAGCAATAAAAGATTAGCAACTAAAGTTGGAAAGAACACTTTTTAAGCTATACTTTATATATATGGCTCAATAAATTTTAAGCTAGCATAAAAGAGATATTAGGAGTTCAAATCAGTGCTTATAATCTGAGGGTAGTAAGTGATCCTATTGTCATATTGTAATATGGTGTCAAAGATACAAATTAAAACATATGCATAAGTTAGTAAAAACTATGTCAAAAAAAAATGATAAAATAAAAATAAAGAAGCATATATATTCAAGAAGAAACTAGAATGGCTATTGCTAAAGACTAGAGAATACAAGAGACTCTTGAATTAGAATAAAAGCAAGTGAGGAGTTGACAAGTGTGAAGAAGGCTTCACTCTTGTTTCTATATATACTATCTATTGAAGAATTACGCGGCGTTGTTTTATAGGACCTCCAATATATGTCTAATTTGCAAGACACATGTCAAACTTGCAAGACAAGTTTTCTATGTGTGTGCCATGTACTTAGCTTATTTCACAAGCTATCAACATATTTGACACGTGGCTAGCTTGTTCTACAAGCTATCAACATGTGCAACACATGGCTAGCTTGTTGGCCAAATTTATAATCTACCAATCACCTATAGACATGTATAAAAGTGAATCCACATTTAAAAAGCTTCTAAGAAGTTGCTCTCTAAGATATTATCAAATTAATTTATTTTTATTTATTCCTACCTATCTATATTAACTAAATAATTATTAGAATAAATCTTATCCATGACATTACTTCCCCTTCTAAGGACGAGTTCTACGAGCAATGGTGATTACATGTTGAAGAAGTCTAAGATGCGCCAAATTGTGCTTGCAACATACTCTGATCTTTAAAAGATTTTTTTGTCTCTTTATCTTGATTTTGATGGATGTCGTCAATGAAATGCATTGACTTTTGTTGATGCATTTGCTAGATTTCTAGATGGCTCCTATGTGCATTCACTAATATTATATCTTTGTTAATGTATAAGATATTTCAGCCAATTGTGGCACCACTTTAAATCTAAGACCTCTTCCACTTCAAATTCTTTATTATTGTTTACTTCTATAAGAGGCAGTGGCATTTGTCTTCTTCCTTGTATATCTATTGTCTTGTATGACTTGAATAGTCACATGTAAAATACAAGATGGATCTTTATAGATTTTGATAAGCATAATTACTAAGCAATTGGATTGATGTGTTCACAAATTGAAAATGGTCCAAGCTTACAATAATCCAGCTTGTCACAAGGATAAATAGTCTTAATATTACCATAAAGTAACCATACCTTATTGTTCACATGGAATCAAGGTTATTCCTTGCGATAGACATTTGCATTGATTTTTTGTCATTCTTGAGCTTTCTTTTAATTGTACCTTCATTATTGTATGTAGCTTTGCCAATTGATTTTTTGCCAAATCTTTTGCCATAAGATTATTAGCTTTTAAAAAGTCAAAAATATCAAGTCATGGATGATAATTATAATATGTAATCAATAAAATTTATTGAATAGATAAATATACCAAATTATTATAAAAAAACCTTGCTAATGACAAAAGAGTTATACAATCATCTTGATAATAGTTGATGGTACATCTGAAATATTGCTACAAAACTTCATTTATCTATTCCGTTTGTCCATCAATTTGAGGGTGGAAAGTTGAAGATAGTTTTATATCTAACTTCAATATTTTAAAAAGGGTCCTCTAAAATCTTGATACAAATTACATCCTTCTAATTAATATAATATCTCTTGATAATTTATGATAGTGATAGATATTATTAAAAAAGAGTTTATCTATTTCTTCACTTGTAATAGATTTATATGATATAAAATGTGCCATCTTGGTGAAACAATCTACAATTACAAATATAGAGTCATATGAACTTGAATTTGGAAGATTTGTAATAAAATCCATAAAAACAGCAGATCAAGGTTGTTCTGATACAAGTAATGGTTGGAAAAGTCTGTAAGATTGATGACAAGTTTTTGATCTTAAACAAATGTTGTACGATTGTAAAAACTCTTTAACATCCTTTCATATTTGAGGCTATCAAAAATCTCTTGATATTAGCTATAAAATCTTATTATATCCAAAATTTCCTATTGTAGGAAAGTTGTGATGAGCTTTGAAAGTATGTAGTCGTGCTTCATCTTTTGAAATATATAGGCATCCTTTAAAATAGAATAGATTATTTTTGAATTTGAACTTAAAAGTATCATGAGACCAAAATAAATTATTCATAATCTTATGAACAGGAGGGTCTGAAGATATATTTAACTGGACTTGAGAAAAGTTGAATCATTAATCAATATTGATTTCATTGCTTGAAGATGAAATTACTTTAGCTTCAAGAAGATCATTTTTTGTTAATCAAAAGCTAAATTTTTTTCTTTTGGTGCAAGATAAGAACATCTACAAAAGACATCAGATAAACCTTGTTGTTTTTTTTCGTGATAAATGATAATGAACTTGAATTTTAATAAAGGTATATTCTAACAAGCTCAACAACAATTTAATACACATGTTGATACAAAATATTTGAAGGTCTGTCACGGACACAAATTATAGATTTGAAGTCTAAACAAGAAGTTCAAGAAGAACTGGCACAAACTGGATTAATCAGATGAGTACAAAAACAACACCAGAGAGATGAGCTAGAGCTCCAAGAGATGTATTGTCAAGACTGAAGAACTCTTCAGCCTCGACTCCAAAATATATTCCTACCTAGGAAGCTTCTCAAGCAGCTTCTTTCAACTAGGGAGCTTCTCAAGCAATTTCTACTAACTAGGAAGATATTAGAAGGCTCTAGAAGGTTCTAGAGAGTTTTAGGAAATTTCTAGAATATTCTAGAAGGTTCTAATAAGTATGTCTTTGACACTAGGAAGATATTAGAAGGCTTTGGAAGGTTCTAGAGAATTCTAAGAAACTTCTAGAATATTCTAGAAGGTTTTAACAAGTATGTCCTTGACATCACTTCCTCCTCTAGCTTCGAGGTCTCTGAGAAGCCATTTGAGATGTATACTCACAAACGTAGGAAATCAAAAATTTGTCGCATAGTCTCTGCAATATACTCCAGTTGTCATTCACAAGGCAGATGATTCATGGGTCCTTGTAGCCATCGATAATGACCAATACCTTCTACTTGAGACCATGCTTGAACTTCTGTATCTTCATTGTGAAAACGACCTGAAAATATCGCTTCGCCACTACTTGCATGAGCTGGTTCAACTTCAAAGATAATTTCAAGTGACTTGTTGCTTGGTATTCTTCAACGTCTTCTTGGCTCTTCTAATTCTTTGTCTCAAGGTCAATGTCTTCAGCTACTCCGTTGAAATGGTACCACTAGTATAGTATCTACATTCTGACTAGCCATATCTAAATACACCTTGATATTAGATATCTTGATACTATGAAATACAACGAGTTGTGTTTTGATGAGACTTGGATCTCTTTTCTATTCATTTCTCCAGAAAAGACTTTATCTTTACGCTTCGTTAATGACCAGCTTTTGGTTTATTAGGATATTGTCGATGGAATTTCTGTACCTTTCGTGATACATTGACAAGATTTTCGGCAAGTTCCCATGTTCTTTCATTAATATCGTAGCCGCTCCAATACACAAAGTACTCTAATTTATTCCATCTTTGCCATGAATTTAATATCCTTTCCACATCATATTCTTTGTTGATTTCAATTTCTATATTCGGTGGTGGACATTGCACTCTTCCAAGAAAAGACGATTCTCGACAAGACTCTAATAGAGAAATATGAAAGATAGGGTATATCTTCATAGCAGTTGGTAACTCTAAGCGGTATGCCACATGATTGATTTGCTTCTAGATAACAAATGGTCTCAATCTCCAATAGTCCAACTTATCACATCGCCGCTTGGTCTTGATATTCCGTTGAAGTAGCCATATTTTATCTCCAATCTTAAAATTAGGTGCCTGATTCCAAAATTTATCCGCGGATGCTTTGTAAGACTCTTGGGCAATTTGCAATTGAAGTTTCAATGTGATTTGAAGCTCCGATAGCTGCTGCACCAATCCTTCAGTTGCTGCACTAATCCTTCAGCTGCTGGGTTGTTATTCACTGACGGACTCAATAGATCAAGCTTCGGATGGTACACATAGTTGGAAAAGAATGGTGTTTTTTGAGTCGACCCATGAAGGGTGTTGTTATATACAAACTCAGCTAGCGGTAGATATGCAGTCCAATCATCTTGCTGATAGTTGATGCTGCATCGTAAATACTGTTCCAAAACTTGATTCACCCGTTCCGTTTGGCCGTCAGTTTGAGGATGGAATGTCGAAGAAAGCTTGATGTCCACCTTCAATATTTTAAAAAAAGATCTCCAAAACTTTGATACAAATTGGATTCCTCGATCCGACACGATATCATCTGGTAGACCATGATATCAATACACATTATCAAAGAAGAGCCTTGCTGTATCTTTGCTTGACGATGTCTTCTTGCAAGGGATAAAATGTGCCATCTTTGTAAGTCGATCCACCACAACAAAGATGCTGTCAAATGAATTCGATGGCGGCAGATCTGTAATAAAGTCTATGGAAACTGAAGACCATGGACGATACGGAATGGGCAATGGCTGTAGAAGTCCATAAGGGCGATGTCAAGGGTTCTTGGATCTTGAACAAATGTCACAAGAGAAGACAAAATCCTTCACATCCTTCTACATTTGGGGCCACCAGAAATCTTGGGAAATGAGTTTCAAGATTTTGTTGAATCCGAAATGTCCCGCAGCTCGAAAGTCATGACGAGATTGAAGGACTCAAAGTCGTGCTGGCCCTTTTGGAATATACAGCCGCTCCTCAAAGTATAAGAGATCTCCTTCAACCTTGAACTTGTCATCATTGATATGCTGTTTAATATCAAGGACTATTGAATCTTCAATGGTCGCAGCACGTATCTAGTTGAAGAAGTCAGCATCAATTGGCACCACAGCAACACAAATCCTGAATTGCTTTGGCTTTAATAATGTTGTACACTGCTGATCAAGCGTTGCTTCTCCAATCTTCGGCGCAAGATATGATCTTCTTGATAAGGCATCAGATAGTCCTTGCTGCTTTTCAGGCCGATAAATAATAACGAAGTCAAATCTAGATAGCGACATATTCCATCGAGCTTGACGACAGTTTAGAATCCAAGCAGACATAAAATATTCTAGATTCTTGTGATCCGTATATACGATCACCGGATGCGCAGCTCCTTTGAGGAAGTGACACCACTCTTGGAAAGAATCCACTATAGCAAGGAGTTCTTTATCATGAATCTTGTAGTTGATCTAAGCCGCAGAAAACTTCCGTGAATAGAATGCAACCGGATGAAACTTATTGTTGATGCCCATCTCTGAAAGTACGGCTCCTAAAGCAAAATCCGAAGCATCGGTTTCCAAATAGAAAGCCTTTGCAAAGTTTGGATGTACTGAGATTGGAGCCGTAGTAAATGCCCTTTTAAGATTTTGAAATGCTTTTTCCGCTAGAGATCTCCATTCTAGCTTATCCTTACATGTTAATCGAGTGAGTGGAGTAGCAATCTTCTTTTGGAATACGTCTTGAAAATCCTTGTATTGTTTTGGTATTCCTGCTGTTGAAATCTATTCTCCACTAGTTGGAGCCGCATAAATGACCAATGGTGTGTCTTCCTTGCACGATCTTAGAAACGTTCTTACTCTAATGAACAAGGATTTTTTGATTTGGAATCTTCTTTCAGGCTTGTCCTCAGATTGTTCTATGGAAAATGTTATCTTCCGCAACCTCCAATCTATGGATGGATTATATTTTTCCAACCAAGAAAGACCAAGAATAATAGGATTTCATGGGATGCTAATAATGTTGAAAATAATATAACTACTATGGTCTTTAAACGTCACTTCTATAGGTTCTGATTCATGGGTGACACTACCAGATAATAAAGGTCGTCCATCTATTATTTCTACATGAACAAGTTTGAATTTTTGTACTAGGGTTATTTTGTGATGCTTAGTAAATTTTTGGTCTAAGAAACAAGTAGATGCTCCTGAATCTAATAAGGCTAAGGTTTTTAGTTTTTGAGGACCAAAAGATAAAGGAATTGTAAAACAACGGGCAGGTTGAGTAGAAAGAGAGGAACCTGGTTTTGATTTGTCCAGCCGCACGGTTCCTATTGTGGCTGAGCATCCTCGTTTTTCTGGACAAATGCACCTCTATTCTTGATGTTGCGTCCATTTTGCTTCTTCGGACAATTTCTAGCTCTATGGCCTTCTCCACCGCAATAAAAGCACAAACCTTTCTCCATACGTTGCTTTTTTTTTTCTAAAATAAGGGATTTGACACGTACCGCATCAATCTGCATATCTTCTGTCTCCACTTGTGAATTTAGGCTAGTTGCCAATATAATTGTGCCGTGATGACTTGTATATTGTTTGGAGCGTTGGTCTTGGTGACGTTGAAATAGGCAGTTATCACACTTTACAGCTTGGCTAATGGCTTCGTTGAGCGTTCGTGGATCAGGAAGAGATAATAACAAATCCTTCATATCGTCCTTTAGACCCCAATAGAATTGGCTCATCAATGCTTCTTCATCCCAATTGATGTCGCATGCCAATTGCCTGAAATCCGATGCATAGACTGATGCAGAGCGAGTCCCTTGTCGTAGTGATCAAATTTTTGTTGTAGCCCACCGAGCCTTGTCATGCTCGCCAAATGCTTCTGCAAATGCTTCCAAAAAAGTCTCAAAGTTGTTCAAAATCGATGATCCTTTTTCAAATAGAGGAACAAACCACGATAAAGCTTATCCTGTAAGCAAAGTTCCAACCAATCCAACGCGTGATTCCTTTGTCGGATAACGTTTGGATTGTAGAGCTGTTATTAACTTGATTTGATTGACGAAACCTCAAAATTTGGAGCTTGTGCCATTAAACTTATCTGGAAGGTTAATTCGAGGCTCCTTTCGTTGTGGAAGCAATGATTCTCGTCAAACCACAAGTAAAGCTGCTTCTTTTGGTGTAGAAGCTTGAGATTGATGAAGCCCAGATTGTGCTATTGCGGATGCTCTATCATTATGAAGTCTTGTAAAGACTCCTTCCATCACTATAGTTCTCTGTGATAACATAGCAAGAGCATTCATAATGGCGTCCATCTTGGACTCCAAAATTTCACTCATATTAATGTCTTGACCTCCAACCATTCTAAGAGAAAAGAAGTAATTGTTTCTACAATGAAGAAATATTGGTTTAGAAGAAGGTACTCTACAACCTCTAATACGCCTTAAGACCTTCAAGAAGAGGAGTAATCCACTCTCTCCAAGAAGAATAAGATTCCAATATTATGACAAAAAGATATCAGTTTAGAGGAGGATAATCCGCAATCTCTAAAATAGTAGTGTACCTTTGAAAAAGAGGGGTAATCTACACTCCAACAAGAAGGAACTAACTTTGAAATCCAAGGTGAGAGTAGTCTCGACAAACTGTCACGGACACAAATTATAGACTTGAAGTCTAAACAAGAAGTTCAAGAAGAACTGGCAGGAACTAGATTAATCAGATGAGTATAAAAACAATACCAGAGAGGTGAGCTAGAGCTCCAAGAGATGTGTTGTTGAAACTGAAGAACTCTTCAGCCTCGACTCTAATATATATTCCTACCTAGGAAGCTTCTCAAGCAGCTTCCTCCAACTAGGGAGCTTCTGAAGCAGCTTCTACTAATTAGAAAGATATTAGAAGGCTCTGGAAGGTTCTAAAGAGTTCTAGGAAAGTTCTAGAATGTTCTAGAAGGTTCTAACAAGTATATCCTTGATAAGGTCTTGTGATCCGTATACACAATGATTACACTAGAAATGCCTTTTAGATAGTGATGCCATTCTTGAAAAAAATCTTTATTTGTAAGAAGTTCTTTATCATGGATTTTGTTGTTGATCTTTACTACTGAAAATTTCTTATAATGAAAAGCTACTAGGTAGAATTTGTCATCTGCTCCTATTTGTGACAATATCGCACTCAAAGCAAAGTTTGATATATCTGTTGTTATAAAAAAATGCCTTGGAAAAGTCGACATGATGTAAAATTGATATAAAAATAAATACTATCTTCAAAGCCTCAAATGATGCTTTTGCTTCTTTATTCCACTTGAATTTGTCCTTACAAGTTAAGCATATAAGTAAAGTTGTAATTTGAAAAAAATTCTTGATGAAGATTTGATAGTAATTAGCAAATTTCAAAAAATATTTCACATTCTTTTTTGTTTTTAGAATCTTTCAATCCATGATTGTTTGGACCTTCTTAGGATCTATTTTTAGACTATTATTTAAAGTAATATATCCTAAGAAGTCAACTTGAATAGTGAAAAATATACACTTTTCCATCTTGGCATATAATCTTGCATTTCTAAGTTTTTGTAATACATGACAAATATAAAGTTTATATTTTTTTGTATTCTTAGAGTAGATTAAAATGTTGTCTAAATAATAGATAATAATATTATCAAGAAACTTACAAAAAATATCATTTATAAGATGTTGAAAAGCAATTGATGCATTTATAATTCTGAAAGGCATGACATTATATTCAAAATGTCCATATCTTGTTCAAAATACAGTCTTCCATTTATCACCTTCTTTGATGCACACCAAGTTCTATGCTCCTTGTAGATATATTTTTATATAGATCTTAGCTTGATTCAATCGATCAAGAAGTCCAAATATCAAAATTTAGAAGATATCTATTCTTGATGGTAATCTTCTTGAGCCCTCGATAATTTTCACACATCCGTAGTGATTCATCTTTTTTCTTTACAAATAAGGTAGGAGTTCTTGTAGGAGATTTTAAATGGCATATGAAATTCTTGGCCAAGTTTTCATCAATATATTTTTTAAGTTTAGCTAATTCATATTGTAATAAATTATAGATTGATCCAAATAGATATTAAATTTTATCTTTGAAATCAATTGAGCAATCATATGGACGATGCTCTAAAAGAATATCTATATTTATCTTATAAAAAATGTCTTAATAATCTTGATATTAGCTTGGAATACCACTTGAGGTCTTTCCATCATCAGAAATAGATGTAATATAAATAGCAAAAGATGATCTTTCTTTTGCTGCATTCATAAAAGCTTTTATACCTATAAGTATGGATTTTATTATATTAGACTTATGGCTTTTCACTTAATTAATAGGATTCTTATTAATGCTTTGATAAAAGTTAAATCTACGGAAAATCTAATCTATTTGAGAATTACATTTATCTAACTATGATAAATCTGAATTGACTAGATTACAAAGAGACTTAATTATATTAAAGATTACATAACTATTATGACCAACTATTGTTGCATTTATAGGAAGGATTTCATAAATAACATCTCTAAAAGACAAATCAATGACTATCTATGACTTCTACATGTACAAATTTAATTTTTTGTATTAAAGATATTCTATGATTTTTAACAAATTTTTTATCTAAAAAATACATTGAGGCTCGTGAATCTAATAAGACAGAGGCTTTGTGATGTTTAGGTCTCAAATAAACATCTATTACAAAACAAAGAGAAAATTTTGAGGAGAAAATAGGATCTTTACTAGAAGTTGTATAAGATTCTAGTTGTATGGTCCCTATTGTACTTGAACAAACTTGTTTTCTGACGTATTATCTTCTTTAACAATTGTACTCATCATTTTGCAATTGTATCATTTTTTTGAATAATATTGAATAATGTGCTTAGATTGTTTACAATATAAATACAATCCTTCTTAACAACAAGGAGTCTTTTCTTATTCAATAAGAGGTTTAAAATATATTAAATCAATTTGCATATCTTCTATTTTTGAATATACATATTGAGAAGATGTTGGTATTGCCATTGTTTTATAATAATATTGAGGTTGTCTTGTATGACTCTCAGATTAAAATTCAAAAAGCCAATTATCACACTTCATAGCAAAATCAATTGATTAATTCAATATCTAAGGATTGGATAAGTTGAGCATTAATTTCTTTACCTCATATTGTAATCCATAGAAAAATTGGCTAATGAATGAAACATCATCCCACTTAATATCAATCACTAGTTGTCAAAATTAAAAAGCATATGTTATCACTGATTGATTGCATTATGACAAGATGCAAATCTTGTTGGTTGCAATACAAATTGCATCATGCTCTCTATACATGAATCAAAACTCTGTTATAAATGCGTGCAAATTATCCAATATTGGATAACGTTGTTATGGTAGAGAGAATCTACCTCAAGAAAGCATTGGACTTTTAATTACTACTAAGTACTCAACCAAGCTTCAAAATAATAAAACCCTCAAATTTTTATAAAAGTCTTTCTTTTAGGGCTATTATATCCAATATATAAGTCTTATTTTGCAAAACACTCAAACTATAACAAAATATTCTAAGCCCTCATTCATCTATAGAAAGGGGGGATTTTTTTTGAAATTCAATAATCTATAACTCTTAATCTAACTATTCAAATCTACTCAAAATTTGTATGAGATACTGATGTGCTTTTAACAACTAGTACAACAAATTTCAACCATTTCTTCTTTATCATTCTTTAGATATTATAAAAACCCTAACAGTAGCTTTAAACACTTGTTTATAAACACCTATGTACAAAATTCTTTATATCTCACAAAATAAATGTCCAAATGCTATAAAATTTTAATATATAGCTTTTAAATATAAAAATTTACCTTTTTAGAAAGTTTTAGTTAAAAATTCATCTAAAAACTTAAGATATGGCAAAATCCAATACTATCAACAAAACGCCCTACTTACTACCTTGGAATTCAATCTACTCTCTTCGATTCCTAATATCTCCTTCTTCAAAATTTCAAATATAATAATTCTTCTACATTAAGTGTACAACTTTAAATCACCTCTATAGCTGCACCTCTTGATCTCCAAAAGCTTTCATATAACTCCTCAAATCCTCAAAAGAGTAACAATAGGTACTATTTGTATACCTTAATTTCAAGTGCCTACTTCTCCCTCATAAAAACTCCAAATCTCTCAATTTCTACATCAAAATTGTAGCCCAAAAATAAGCTTTCTAACCCTAGTCTTTGATTTTCAAATGACCTCTTTGAAGTCATCAAAATCCTTATTCTCCTTATAGACAGTCTCTTCAAAGCTTATTGGGCATGACCATTGACTAATAGGAATGAAAAACTTGACCCCTTGTCTTCATTCATTGTCACTTTATCTACATCCTTCTACATAGGCATCTTAATAGTTTAATTCTTTCTCTTTGGATCCCAATTGCCTCTTAATATCAAAGACATGCTTATTAGAACCTTCTAGAATATTCAAAAAGATATTTAAAACTCTCTAGAACCTTCTAGAATCTTCTAGCATCTTCCTAGTTGATAGAAGTTACTTGAGAAGCTTCTTAGTTGGTAGAAGAGTAACAAATTTTAAAAAAAAGATAGTTAAGTAAGGTTTCTATATATAGATATATTTACTTTATGAAAATGATACTTGTATTTCTTGATATTCAAAAATTGCAAATTAATACTCTACTAGACTCAAGAGCATCTGCTTATTTTTTAGATGAACAGTTTGCCAAGTTTCACAAATTTCCTCTTGTAAAGAAATCAAAGCCTGTCCATGTAGAAGTCATAAACTACCGACTTTTGTCTTCTAGCGATGTTACTCATGTTAATCAACAATCCTTCGTCCAAAATAATATAACCAAGAAATTTCACCTTGGATTGCTAGAATATGCATTTTTCTAACTTGGCATATAATCCCGTATCCCAAAGTTTTTGTAACACCAACTTCACAAGACCCTTATGTTCTTGAACATTCTTGGAATAGAGCAGAATATCATCGAGGTAACAAACAATAAATTGATAGATAGTATATATAGAGATTTTTGGTGGCCTCAAATGTAGAAGGTAGTGAAGAAATTTGTGCTATCATGTGACCTTTGTTCAAGATCAAAGAATCTTCAATATCACCCTTACGGGCTTTTACAACCTGTGCCAATTTCAAAGCAATCTTGGTCTTTAGTATCTATAGACTTCATCACAGATTTGTCACCTTCTATAATATTTGATGCTATCTACGTGGTGGTAGATCAGTTTACAAAGATGGCACATTTTGTTCCATGTAGAAAGACAACTTCTAGTGAAGAAATAGCAAGACGATTGGACTACATATCTACCATTGGTGGAATTTACGTACAACAATTCGGTCCATGTCTCAACTCAACAAACACCTTTCTTTGCAAATTATGGATATCATCCAAAATTTGATTTTTTGGATAAATCCAAAGATGAAAATCTGACAACTGAAGATCTTAGAAAGCATTTAATGGAGATCTAGACCACCTTAAAGTTTCAATTATAGGTAGCTCAAGACTCGTACAAAGCTTCTGTAGACAAATTTCGAAAGGATTTTCCTCCTTTTCAAATTAGCGATAAGGTTTGGCTCTTGCGATGAAACATCAAGACCACTTGACCTAGCGATAATTTAAATTATACGAGATTGAGACCATTCTGCATTCATGAGCAAATCAATCCAATGGCTTATGAGCTGAAACTACCTACATTCATGAAGGTACATCCAATCTTTCATATTTTTCTTCAAGAAGCTTATAGCAAATCAACTTTATCATAACAGATACAACCACCACCACCTTGTGTTGAAATTGAGGACCACATAGAATATGAGGTAGAAATTCCTTGATTCACGGTAGAAACGGGAGAATTTGGAGTATTTAATTCAGTGGTCTGGATATGATGTAAATGAACGGACTTGGAAGCAAGCAGAAAATGTAACAAATGCATCGCAAAAGGTACAAGAATTTTATCAACGATATCCTGATAAATCAAAAGATGGTTAATAATGAAACATGAAGATGAAGCCTTCTCCGAAAGAATATCTATAAGCAAGATCCAGGTCTTATCGAAATATAACTTGTTGCATTTTACTTTCTTATAATATCAAGATATTTAATTTCAAAGTGTATTTAAATATAGCTAGTGAGAATGAGGATACTATACTAGTGATGCCATCTCAACCAAGTACCTCACGGCGTCGACCTTGAGATGAAGAATTATAAGAACCAAGAAGACGTCGGCGAATACCAAGTAGCAAGTCACTCGTGATTGTCTTTGAAGCTGAATCAGCTCATGAAGATAGTAGTAGAATGATATTTTCAGGCCGCTTCTACAATAAAGACACAGAAGTTCAAGCATGGTCTCAAGTGGAAGGTGTTGATCATTACAAGTGGCTATAAGGATCCATGAATCATCTCTCTTGTGAATGACAACTGAAGTATATTGCGGAGACTATGCGCCAAATCTTTGATTTCCTATGTTTGTAAGCATACATTGTCGTGGTGAGAGTCTTAGCCCTAAGAAACACTGGGTCTTTTTTTGCCTCTAGTTTCTCAAGTGCAAGATGAGATTCATAAAGTTCATAAAATTGAAGAATTTATATAAAAACATACTTTATTAACCCTAACATATTCTGCCTTTAGAAATCCGCCTTCAATTTTGCTCATAAATCCTAGGATATCACATCAATTGAAGCAAAATTTGGACACAAGGTACTTAAAAGAGTAAAGAAGCAAACCCCATAAACCTTTTGATTATAGCTCATGTGGTTAGAGAGAACCATGTTGTCAAAGTAATTCCTCTATGCTGCCTTTGATTCTGGACCCCCTTTGCTTCACACCTTCATTGCTCTTCATTAAAGAAGACCTAAGTGCTGAAATTTGGTAGGCTTATAGCTTATCTCATGTTATAAACACCCTCCAAATATTGCTCCAAGAGCCTTCTCCAAACTTGAGTTATAGGTTCCATCCTTCTTCTTTAATTTTGCCTTCTAACAACTCTGGATCCGACCACAATTTTCCTCATAACTCCTCGAATATAACTCCAATAGCAATCAGTTTTTTACACAACTTAATAGACTCATATATCTACAAATTCCAACAAATTTTATTCAAAATACTACTCTGATCACAAAGATATGCTCCCTCAAACTTCACTGATTTGGAGATAGACCCCTGTCACTTTGAAAGAGCATAACATTTTATTTATAAGACTAATGAGTATCAAACTTACACTCATCTCTTCCTTAACTTACATAGATCATGTCTATCAAATTTCACACTCAAATTTGTCTCCTAAATCTCTTTATACCCAAAAAAACCCACACACATGCACTGCCCATACAAACCCTCAACCTTGCCTTCACTCTATTTCTCTTTTCATTCAAACCGGTTACAATTTCACTCATAACTCTTTGCTTAGAGGTCATATTGACTTGAGATTTTGACACAAAGTAGTTAACTCTATAAGAACAAAAACCCAACAAATTTCGCCACTAAAGTCTAAGTGGTTTCCAAGAACCAAGGCCCGAAATTTAGTAACCCTCTCTGCCCTAGTCTTAAACACCTGCAACTTTCACGACTCATATCTCCCTTGATACTTAATCAAAAGACATGAGAATTGTCTCTATGAGTTCCTTATCTTGTCTACTACAAATCTAAAAAAACTCGCACCTAAAATCCTCTCTAAGCTTCTTCTACACACCAAAACGTATACTGCCTATCAAAAAGAAACCCTATCTCTCCAAAAAAACTCTCCTCCTTCTTCTTCACGACCCTTCCTTGTCATCTCCCTCCTGGTCTTCTTTATCCTCTTGGTCAAAAAGACCTCTTAGCCCATGTCTTTTCCACTTCCTCAACCTTTTCCTTTTTACTAACTTGAAGAAATTTCACTTTTCAAGGTAAATTTCCATTGTATCTTTTTACTACTAATTTTCTATCAACCTTTCTTCTAATCTTAATCTTTTTATTTTAATGCATTCTTTTATATTTTTCACACTATGTTTTGATTTACAACACGACAACGTCTTAAATGGGGTTCTTAGAGACCTCAAAGCTAGAGGAAGTGGTGATGTCAAGGACATACTTGTTAGAACCTTTTAGAATATTTTAAAAGGTACTTAAAATTCCTTAGAATCTTCCAAAACCTTCTAGCATCTTCTTAGTTGATAGAAGTTACTTGAGATGCTTTCTAATTATTGAAAGTTGATCAAAAAGCTTCCTAAATAGGTGTATATATTGGAGTGAAGGCTCAAGAGTTCTTCAATCTTGACAACACATCTCTTGGAACTCTAGCTCACATCTCTAGTGCTGTTCTTGTACTCATCTGTTTAACATATTTCTTGCTAATTCTTTTTGAATTTTTTGTTTAGATTTCTAATCTATATTTAGTATCCGTGATATTTAAGACTTTATACTAAATACTTAGGCCCTATTTATTTTATATGCTATAATCAAACTAAGTAAAAATCTATAATAAAGTTTCTTACATCAATTCTCTTTAATTTACTTTTTTAATCATTCTAACACATATTAAAATCTATAAATATATATTATATATTTTAGTTAATTTTTATATACTATAAATAATTATAATACGATAATATTGTTTAAAAAAAGTTAAAACCATGATAAAACAAAACCTTAAAGTAATGTTCCAATAAACCTAACTTGTGATCTTTGAGTTGGAGAACTTTGGAGTTAAAGTTCAATCACTAGTTGTATTTGATTGATGAATCCTCAAAATTTAGATCTTGTGCCATGAAATTTCTTTGGCAAATTAATTTTTGGTTCTTTAATGCTTGAATAGTATTCAATTATAGGTGAAGTGGTATGGCTTGAAGCAGCTCTAATCATCTCTATATCTTCACTTCCTATTAATCTTGTTACTCTTTGTAGTGGTGTACTGAATTGAAGTATTGCGAGTATTAATTCTCTCATTTGTTCTTGCATTTGAGCCATTGTATTTTTTATTTTAGTAATTTTTGCCATCATAATATAATAGAAAGAAAAAAAGTGTCTATCCTTATTACAAAATAAAACATTCAAGAAAAAAAGAAAAAATTCTAGAAATAATATTAGTTTAGAAGTAGATAATCCACAACTTCTAATATGCTTATGTCTTATCAGGAAAAAGGAGAAATCCACTCTTAATTAAGAAAAGACAAAGCTTTGATATTATATCTTCATTCTTGTTAATTTGTTCAGGACATAAACTAAAACATATGTACAAGTTAGTGAAAACTATATCAAAGAAAAATGACAAAATAGAAATAAGGAAGCATATATATTCAAGAAGAAACTAGAATGGCTATTATCAAAGATTAGAAAATACAAAAGACTCTTGAATTACACTAGAAGCAAGTAAAGAATTGACAAGTGTAAAGAAGGCTTCACTCTTGTCTCTATATATACTATCTATCAAAGAATTATATGGTGGTGTTCTATAAGACCTCCAACACATGTTCAATTTGCATGACACATGTTAAACTTACAAGATAAGTTCTCTATATGTGCGCCATGTACTTAGCTTGTTTCATAAGCTACCAACATATATGACATGTGGCTAGCTTGTTTTACAAGCTATCAACATGTGCGACACGAGGCTAACTTATTGGCCAAGTTTTTAATCTATCAATCACCTATAGGCATATAAAAAGGTGAATTTGCATCTATAAAGCTTCTCTCTAAGATATTATCAAATTAACTTACTTTTATCTACTTCTACCTATCCATATTAATTGGATAATTATTCGAATAAATCTTGTCCATGACACATGGCTATAAGATGAAAAAAAAAAAAAAAAAATTATATTGTAGAAAAACTTAGTTAAAGATTAAATTATAATATTCTTTTAATAAATATAAATAATTAAATAAATAAAAATAGAAAGATAATATAAAAATTTAATATTAATACTATTTTTTTATAAAAAGGGCTTCTATTTACTTTATAGAGTTATAAACAAGATAAGATAAGGTAGATAAGCAAAAATACTATTATAAAAATCTTAATATTAAAGTGAAAAGTAATTTTTAATAAAAATTATTCAAAAAATTCCTAGATTGATACCTAAGGAGGATCAGTTATGAACCAAGGTTGAAACTAGATTCCAAGATACAAAACCATATCCCTATGGGAGATGGAGTTTTTTTTTGGCAATCAAAAACTAAGATTTGAGAGTAAATTCAATAAGACTTCTTTAAACATCAATTTAAAGGTTTTTGAATTTATAATGACATTATGAGAGCTATGCAAAGTCAGGGTTCTATTTAGGTGATTCTAAATATTGAGAAATAAAATAAATTTGTATTTTTGAGCATATTAAGAATTTTGTAGTAGATCTATAGATGAAAATTTGTAGGTTTGTACATGTAGTTGTGTTAACATTCTATTGTAAATTTTAGCTTAATCCAATAATTAAATCAAAGGTAATTGAGATTCAAGTGGATCAAGATCATGGAAATTGGATTTTGACAATTAGTGAGATTTTCTAAGATATCTAACCATTCATTAATTGGATTGAGGTGAAAATTATTTGTATAGGTAGTAGACTTGATTTTATATTTATTTTTAAATTTTTAAAGTAATTGAATGGTATAAAAAAGAGAAATTGGTGCTGAGAGATTAACATCAAGGTTGAAAAACATAAGTGGCCTCTATCTGAGCAAAGTTTTGGATTTATCTTCTATTTGATGGATTGGATCTTTTTAAAAAAATTTATGCATGTTGCTAATTTAATTGTTGAAAGATATGCAAATTTTATGTCAAAATCAATGATTCAATCATTAACTATTGAGGTTTAAATCTACTATAAGATTTGTTAGGATTTGATTAGAATTTGGTTAGAATTTGTTAGGGCTTCATTAGAATTCATTAGGATATTAGGATTTCATTAGGATTCATTAGGGTATTAAGATTTTATTAGGATTTTATTAGAATATTAGAATTTGATTAGGATTTGGTTTAGGATTTAATTAAGGTTTGATTTAGGATTTTATTTAGGATTTTACTAGGACTTGATTTAGGATTTTATTTAGGATTTGACTAGGATTTGATTTAGGATTTGATTAAGATTTGATGTAGAGTTTTATTTAAGATTTGATTAGAATTTGACTAGGATATAATTTAAAATTTGAATTAGGATTTGATCTAAAGGATTGATTTAAGGTTTGACTAAGGTTTGATTTAGGATTTGATTTAGGATTTGATTTAGGATTTGATTAAAGATTTGATTATAGTTTGATTAAAGTTCATTAAGATTTGATTAAGATTTGATTAGAATTTGATTAAAATTATATTAGGATTTATTTAAGATTTGATTAAAATTTAATTAGAATTTATTTAAGATTATATTAGGATTGTTAGATTTTTGGTTAGTTACAATATATAAATGTACCTTCTATAGCCAAGTGCCCTGTACATTCTCAAACAAAATATCACATAATACAACACCGCTTAATTAATGGTTGTGTTTTGAGCTATATTTTAAGCAATTTGACAAGTTTTTGGCTCAAAAATTTTAAAAGTATATATTTTCATGTTACAAAACTACACACAAAAATTTTATGGCATTAAGATTTTGGATTTTTGAAATATAAAGGAAAGAATACTTAGATATCTATAAATTAAGGTTTTAAGCACTTGTTAGGATTTTTAAGATATTAGATAATTAGAAATGAATCTATAGATAAATTTTCTTGTAATAAAATTCAAGAATATAATCTATACTTTGGAAAAATTTGATAAACATTAAATGACTAGATCAAGAATTATTAGACTCTAAAATTTGGAAAGAAATCAATCCTTTACAATTGAATAAGCTACTAAAGGATTTTATTGCAACTTAAGCATTTTCTACAAACTTAAGGAATTTTTTAGAAGCCAAGATTTTATAGAAGTGGAAAAATAGATATATGGAGCTATAATAAAATTTTGATATAAAGATGAGGTTCTGAAAATAGATTATGATTTTTCTTAAAAATTATTGAAAATATAACTTATCAATAATTAGTTAGTTATAATTTTATATAGAAAGAGATGTTAAAAATATTTTTACATACCAAAGAAAAATTTTATGTATAAATCTATTTAAATATAAAAGATTTTTATCAATATAATTTTTTTTATTATATTTTCGTATTATTTGTCTTTTTTATTAAAAAAAAATCACTTATTGGAATCTTGCCAATAAGTTATAAATAAATTTTTACAACCAAGTATCCCAATAGATTTTCAAATTAAAGATTATGCCACATAACAGTAGATCTAAAATTTCAAACATGAGAAAGAAGATATTCTATGCATGATATATATTAAACCAACATGGTTTGTAATAGAATCAAGTGGTGTTTTTTATGAGAGCCACCTTGTCAAGGTCTTCTTGTCTAAGATTGATAAAAGGCTTTTGGATTTGACAATACCAAAGATTATCTTGGAACAAGCCTTTATTGAGGTGGAAAGATGTGACCAAGTTCTTTGCCAATATGTTGCTACAAATATGGTAGTATGAATGATTGACACTAATAAGTCTAAGAAGAATACCACTGCGAGAAGTAATTTGGCAAACACCCAATTTGAGAAGCTTCTATATTGTTGGAAGTGTAGAGAAGCAGATCACATTAAGAGAGATCCCAATTATTTATAATTTTCTAAGAAGATTTAATCATTGAAAAAATCTAAGAAAAAAGACAAGGTGATCAAAGTTGAGGTGAAAATCACAAAAAGGTAATTAAAATATAACCATTGAGATAAACTTGGCCATAATGATGAACATTGTTTCATTTTGTATCCAAAGAAGGAACAATTTCTTGAAGCTGAACTTATAATCTTAGAAGAGAATTTCAAGACTATGGCATCTATAAGCTAGGTGATTGAGTCTAAAATATCAACAAAAATAAAAGCTAATATTTTTGATTTGTACATGTTTAGAATTGTAAAACATGTAGTAGCTATTGTTAGGATTGAGAGAGTTTGTTTCAAGAAAGTATTGGACTTTTGACTATCATTAATTGCTCAATTAAGTTTCAAGATAAGAAAAACTCCAAATTTATATAAATTTTTTTTATAAGAATAATTATATGAAATACATAAATCTTTAATAAATAAAAATATCTAAATTTATAATAAAATAATACAAACCTTATATATCATAGAAAGAATTTTTTCTTAAATTCCAATAGTATATATCACCTAATTAGACTGTTCAAGTGGTTTCAAATTTTATATATAATATTGATGTATTTTTAACAACTACTACACTAAATTTCTACTATAGATTCAATATAGATCTTAAAATATTACTAAAATCCTAATAATAGCCTCAAATCCTTATTTATAGATATTCATGTGCAAAATTCTTTAAATCTCACAAACTAAATGTCGAAATATTGTAAAAATTGATATATAATTTTTTAACATAATAATTCACATTCTTAAAAAAATTTAGACAAAAATTTGTTGAAATGCTCAAGATATAGTGGAAATCATCACTATCAACAAAATAGTCTATTTACTATCTTAGAATTAGATGTAATGTCTTCAACTTCCAATATTTCTTTCATTTGTACTCCAAATATAATAGTTCTTCTATATAAGATGTAAGTCTTAAAATCATTTCTCCAATTACACCTTCTAATTTCCAAAAGCTCTTGTACAATTACTTGTATCTTTAAAAGAATGACAATATATCCTAAATCTGCACCTTAACTTCAAATGATTATAGCTTCTTCATCCCAATTCCAAATTTCCTAATTTTTGTACATAAATTGTCTATCAAAATCTAAGCTTCAAAAATCTAACTTTTTCTTTTCAAATACCTTTTGTGAAGTTGTCCAATCTGTCAAAAAATAGTTGGTGATCCTCAAGATCTTGTTTACTTTTTTTATTTGGTATTTAGAATACATATTATATAAATCTTATTAGAAAAAAGATTAGGAAGGAGTCTTTAGTGAAAAAAAAAATAGGCCATTTATATGGATAAATGGAGATAAATGATAGAAGTTTCTATTTCTATTGGCCAAAAGTTATATCTAATGGACTTTAAGGAGGCTATGTGAGGTTTTATCAAGGATTAGAATTTGTTTTTTGAAGGAATTCATATATCAAAGGCTAGGATCAGCAAGTTTGGATTTTTGGCTATGGATTTGATACAAAAATTATATAATTTGGATTATTTATAAAAGAGATATAGGTGCTCAAAGTTAAGGTATTGAAATTGTACCTACTATCATTCTTTTGAGTATTACTCATGCATATAGAATGCAATAGAGAATTGGCAACTAGGATTAAGAAGATAACTTTCTTGGCTATATTTTTTATATATAGTTTAATAAAATTTAAGCTAGAATAAAGGAGATATTAGGAGTTGAAGTCAATACTTGCAATCTAAGAGCAATAAGTGACCCTACTTAATTAGTGGTTGCATTTTGAGCTATATTTTAGGCAACTTGATAATTTTTTGGCTCAAAATTTTTAGAAGTATATATATTCATATTGCAAAACTATATGCAAAAATTTTGTGATATTAAAATTTTGGATATTTGAGATATGAAGAATATAAAGCTCAAGTGTCTATAAATTAAGATTTTAAGTATTTATTAGGATTTTTAAGATATCAGATAATTTGAAGCAAATTTATAATTGAATTTTTTTGTGATAAAGCTTAAAAATATTATTTATACTTTAGAAAAAACTTAATAAAAATTAAATTGCTAGATCAAGAATTTTAAATTCTAAAGTTTGGAAAGAAATAAATCCTTGTAGGTGAATAACCTATTGAAGGATTTTGTTGAAATTTGAGTCTTTTATACAAACTAAAGGAAATTTTTAGGATTCAAGATTTTGTAGAGATAAAAAAATAGATATATAGAGCTATAATAAAATTTTAATGTAAAGATGAGATTTTGAAAGGAAACTATGGATTTTTCTTGAAAGTTATTGACAATCTAATTTCAACTAATTATCAACTAATTAATTGTGATTTTATTTAAAAAAAGATGTTAAGGTTTTTTTATATACCATAGAAGGACTTTATGTCAAGGATTTTTTATATATCATAGAAGATCTTGTGACTTTATTGAATCTTAGAACTTTGCTAGTTACAATAGCTCTATTAGATATTAACTAAATTATTTATTGGTGGCCACCATTAAAAGGCATTATCCTTATGGAGCTATTTACAAGCATTGGTACTAATTTACCAACAATTTTAAAGGTTGGTGTAGAATGGGTAGGAATTTTAGGATTTACAATACATAGTTTGTAGAGTTAAGAGTAGGCAGGAAGCCGATGAATAGCCAGTTTAGAAGGCAACATGGGTAAGGGAGTTAGAAAAAGTGGTTATCATTGGTTGTGTAGCGGTTAATATCGATTGGGATAAGTATAAATTGATTCGGACAGTAGCAATAAGAGCCAGACTGTGATAGTGCTGAGCCGGGATAAGCTTGGTGCTACCTCTTGTTAATTTTTAAAAGAAGGATATCAGATAAGTGCTGAATATTGTAAAGTGCAATTCTATAATGAAGCAATGAAGGAAAGAATTGATTTATAATGAAAGATTGAGGATGTACTGATATGCTGAAATATCAGTGGAGAAATATAAGTGAAAAATTGGAAGTGGAGAATTAGAGATGTTTTATGAAGAATGAGTATGAATGTGAGAAAACTATACTACATTGAGTATTGAATCAAGGGTGACCCACGAGAGGAAGTCGGTAGAGTTTCGATTATGTGAAGTGAATTATTAGGAGTGATAGTCAATTTCGAAGTATTCCTGTGTTTGAAGTATAGGATAATTATGCTGTGTTTTGAGATATCATGGTATTACATATTGTTGTCATAAAGAAGGAGAGGAGGAGAGGCAGTGAATTCTTGAGTTGGATTATTGCTTACGATATTTTATTGTTAACAGAGTTATTGGTAGTATAAGAGAGATATTGTAACAAAATTGGGATGTTTTAGTGTAATCAGAAGGCAGTTAGTTGTGTGATTCTAACGGTTTAACTCAATGCAAATAATCTCTTCTTGTGTTCGAATCTCCCTTTACAGATTTATTCACGGCAGTATTGGTAGAGTAAGTGAGACGGACGACAACAACATTTTGGCGCCGCTGCCAAGGACTGACAATAGTATTGAGTGTTAGGAATTAACTACTGAATATGTAGTTACAATAGTGATGGAAAGCAATGTCAATAATAGATGATGAAAGATTATGGTTAATAAGAATGAAAACATTGCTCTGAGAAAAATACGTCAGCCGAAAGGAAGACAAGAGAGAGCTCAAGTAAGAAATTTGTTGTGGGATGAGCAAGAACAGAAGCTAAAAAAGAAGCGTCGACAGAGTTGGATTAAACCGTGGTTGTATGCCTGTCGGCATATTCGAGTATACCAAGAACATGAAAGATCTTTAATATTTCAAACATATATACCGTTAAAGAAGTTGCCAAAAGTACTCGCGGGTAACTCCGCGAATAGCCCAGTGTATCTCTTAAGCCCATTAGCAGAAAGAGAACGGAGCACAAAAGAATTGGGTATTCCATTGGGTACTTTTCCAATAGTGGATACAGTCGATTCTAGCAAGGCTACTTCTTCAGTAGGGAATGCATCGCTTGTCAGTAAGGGCTAATTCAGTGTATTCTAAAATCCGTCGTTTTCACCTCAATTTCAACCGATAAAATTATTCGCAGATAAGAATACTAAAGAACGGAGGCCTAGAATTCCGGAAAAGACAATTGAGGGAGGCAACATTTATTTTAACCAGGAAGCAAGAAGAACATTGTCACCTTCAATGGCGGCGGGGGGTCTAGCAATACCAATTGCAGTACAAATGGGTGCGGTGGATGATCGCATAACTAGCGTAGCCCCATTAGCTATCTTTAGGAGTCTGCCAGGAGCCAATCCAGAACAACACTTGTCTCAATTCCTGATTGCATGTGTAGCCAATAATGGTAGAATTGAAGATATTTGGTTAAGATGGCTGCCAGCAACCTTGAAAGATACGGCGTTTGAATGGTATAATCGCCAACCCGTGGATAATTTTTTAATTGGGAGGCATTGAAAAATATATTTTTGACTCATTTTCGACCAATAGGATTTGAAGAACATCTTAGAGAAAGATTAATGAATAGCAAAATGGTATTGGGAGAAGCGGTGCAGTCATATTATGGCCAAATAGCAGATATCCTTTGAAAATGGCCAAATAACCAAATGCCGGACTCATTTGTTATGTCCATATTGATTAATGGACTATATCCACCAGAATCGAAGATGTTTGTAAAGGAGGTCCAACCTGTGACTGCGGCTATCTCACTTGACCGAGCTAAGGTATGGGAGGAATGTCATTATGATTAATTCTTAACCACAGGAGCCACACTGATTCCATCTCAAGGAGGGTATCAAATACCAACCTGGAATGAAACAGTGAACAGTTATCCAAGGACAATTGACTACGGTGCAAATCTTAGTGTTAATTTGTAAGGGATAGTGAATGTTGTTCTATTGCAGGCTGTACGACCAACAACTAAAGTGTCGTATTCCCCATACTCCCTACATCAAAAACCAATATCTATAAAAGAGTTTTCTAACGAACTAGTATCAAAGGATCCAAATGAGACTTTGTTGTTAACTTTGACAAAGAAGATGGACGAGTTGGCTGTTAATCTGGCAAAGGATAAGGAAAAGAGGCATAAACCGACCAATATACGCCCCAATATTTGGTGCAATAATTGTAAAGGGCAAGGCCATTTAGTAACAGAGTGCCCTTTGCCACCCCAAATGATGGTGCAATGTACCTTTTGTGGAGGTAAGCATGTAACCACAAATTGCTGGAATTTAAGAAGGCAACATTAGTTAGGAAATTAAACTATGCTTCAACCAACTTCGTGGGATGTTAATCAAGTTCAGATTAGAAATAGGTTTGGCTGGAATGGAAATCGTCCTAATAAACAAAATAGAAATTTCTATAATTTTCAAAATTCTGAATATAACCAAGAAGGTGACCCCAATTTCCAAGGTTTTGTGCAAAATCAGCAAGGACAACCCCAATATCCACCTATTCAAAACCCAATTTCAGATCCTACAATACCAACTGGTCGATCGGGATCCTTTACCCATCAAACCTGGAACAAGCCTAGCTGATATATACTAGTTGAGACGCACTATATACCAGATGGAAGAGGAAGAAGACTGCTTCGATGCTATCGATGTAGGCAGCTAGGACATTATGCTAGTGAATGTCCCAATCCTAGAGCCAATGATAATTACGCTCCAATATGTGGAAATTGTAAGCAATCTGGACATACTTACCAGTAGTGCAATGCTCCGTTTAATGTTAATAATCGAGATCAGCATATAAAGTGACTACCAATTTGTGAAAATTTTTAATGAAAACAATATCTGGTGTGAGAACGGATTGGGATACAAAATTGTTCGAAGCCTTGTGGGCATATCATACTGCATATAAAGTGACTACCAATTCTACACCATTTCAATTGGTGTCTGGATAAGAGACAATATTATCAATTGAATTAGAAGTTCAGAGTTTATGAATTGCATTGGATAAACGTCTCGGTGACAAAGACTGCCTCCAACATCGGTTGGCACAATTGGAAAAATTGGATGAAGTTAGGGCTACGGCTCTTTTAACTATGGAAGCTATACAGCGCCGCCGGAAGAGTTATTATGATAGTAAATTATGTCCTAAATCTTTTATGTCCAATGATGTGGTGCTTCTTTATGATAGTTGCTTTCACCATTTTTCGGAGAAATTCCAAGTCCGTTGGCATGGACCTTATCGAGTAATTGAAGCCTTTTCTAATGGTTCAGTTCAATTGGAAGATTTTATGGGTACTCAATTTATCACCCGAGTTAACGGCAACCATTTACGTCTTTATTTTACATAAACCCGGGACGGGTTTTTAAAATTGGAGGGAAGAGGGTGTACCTGTTCATGATAGCTTACCTTTAATGAAGGTGCATGATGGCTAGAAAGACGGCTGATGGTCAGTTTTGGATCCTAATACGGACTAGTCATGCAAATTGGAAGTGACGATCTGGTACACTAGATTAAGGATTGTTGCTTTAGACCCTGAGTAAAAGGTTAGGAGCGGGGCACTTAATGGGAGTTTTGATTAGCATTTTATTTTGAGTTTGGTCATTTGAGTGTATGCTTATTGGAGTGTAGAGTTCTCTGCAGGCAGAGAGTAACAATTAGTCCGAGCGAGGAGTACGTAGTCAGCATTATATAATGTCGATGGAGAGGTCAAAGAGAGCTGCGGACAGAGAGGAGAATGTCCAAAACGTGCAAAGCAAGAGTAACTTGCAATCGCCGTTCCTAGTAGTGGTCACCAACATGGAGCCCATTAAGTTGGAAATCTGTTGGTCCTTACAAAGGTAGAGAGATTTCAGAAATGTACAGATGTACATGTTTTTGCAAGGATCGGATAATTTGCCTCTAATTGATGTAGAATTAGTTGTAGAGTACATAAGAAATTACAACCCAGAGGATGGTTCAAGTGTAGTAAAAGGGAGAATAATTGGGATCGATGAGAGTACCTTACAGAAGGTATTATATTTACCAATAGATGAGTTAGCGGTAGGCGTCGAAGTGTCCAGTGACTTCAGATCGGGAAGTTACTTCAAAGGGGACATGGCGTCCTTTGAGAAAAATCAAGGCTGGAAAGTGGCAGAGGCACTTACTCCAGAGCTTGCGGAGTGGATGCGGTTCGTTCAGAAGCGGCTAGGCTTGAACCGACATACCACGTACATGTCCAAGCGCTTGTTGTTTGCTGCGATTGGAACATTGGAAGGCATGGTCTTTAATTGGGCAGCCTTTGTAGCAACCCGTATCCATGCAAAAATGGGGGCTAAGCGAAAAATGGATAAATTCACTTTGTTGCTATGCTCTAACTATGTGCACTCCGTGATTGCGCACACGTTAAGTCAACTAGCAGGGGAGAAGAGCGTGCCTTCCCCAATGCCGCAACAGGATATGCGGAGTTTACCAGTTGGCCCAGGGGTAGTGGTGCACGAAATTGGAGAATCTAGTAGATCGCGGGAACAGGAGGCTATCCTAGAGACTACACCAGGGCAGGCTTCAATTCATGCACTGATAGAGAGGGTGGTTGAGGCTCCAATTTTGAACATTGGGCTACTAGTAGAAGGGAACCTCACAGAAGTAATATTGAGATAAATTTCCCAATTGCAGCTTACCGTGAGTCAGCTAGAAGGGAATCTAAGACAACAATTGGAGTGTAGCCGAAAGGAGATACTGGAAAAAGACTGCCGAATTGTGGAACAAGGACACCTGATCAGAGCAAAGATCGAGTCCAAGTTGGCATTGGAGCGGAAAGTAGCGGAGGAAAAGAAAAATTGGGCGAATGAAAAAGATCGCATACAAAGAATCCTGAATGGTCAAAAACAATAATTAATAGAGAACCGCAGGATATGGGATTTGGAATGGGAAGCACTGAAGTGTCAGTTGCAAGCAAAACGTGATAAAGCAGTGAAATTAGAACAGGAAAAGATGGAATTGGGAGACCAATACCGAATTGGAACGGAGAAGCTGTACACAGAAATTGGTACCTTGAAAAGTGAAGTGGAAAAATTGGAGGGCAATTTGGCCAATGTCGTTTGGCCATAGGAATTTGCTCCCCTAGTTTCGAGTATTAGTGAGCTAGAGGAGAAGGTGAAGCGACAAGGGCACCAATTAGAGGTGAAGGATGCCAGAATTCTACAATTGGAGACTCAAGTTCGGGAATTGGAAGCGGATAATGAAGATTTATCAGCGCAATTGAAGATTAATCATGTGGATTTATTGGAGGAAGATGAGGACGTGTCATTAGAGCGAGACGCAGAGAAACCTCCTACGAATCCAAGAGTATTTCAATCTCAGGAGCCCGCCTCATAACAAAGTTTTACCAATTTTGTATTTGCGAGGACGCTGCACAATTAGAAGTGGGGCTATGTAAAATGGGTAGGAATTTTAGGATTTACAATACATAGTTTGTAGGGTTAAGAGTAGGCAAGAAGTCGATGAATGGCCAGTTTAGAAGGCAACATGGATAAGGGAGTTAGAAAAAGTGGTTATCGTCGCTTGTGTAGCGATTAATACCGATTGGAATAAGTATAAATTGATTCGGACAGTAGCAATAAGGGCCAGACTGTGATAGTGCTGAGTCGGGGTAAGCTTGGTGCTACCTCTTGTTAATTTTTAAAAGAAGGATATTAGATAAGTACTGAATATTGTAAAGTGCAGTTTTGTAATGAAGCCATGAAGGAAAGAATTGATTTATAATGAAAGATTGAGGATGTACTGATATATTGAAATATGAGTGGAGAAATATAAGTGAAAAATTGGAAGTGGAGAATTGAAGATGTTTTATGAAGAATGAGTATGAATGTGAGAAAACTATACTATATTGAATATTGAATCAAGGGTGACCCACGAGAGGAAGTCGGTGGAGTTTGGATTATGCAAAGTGAATTATTAGAAGTGATAGTCAATTTTGGAGTATTCCTGTATTTGGAATATAGAATAATTATGCTGTATTTTGAGATATCATGGTATTACATATTGTTGTCATAAAAAAAGAGAGGAGGAGAGGTAGTAAATATTTGAATTGGATTATTGCTTATGATATTTTATTGTTAATAGAGTTATTGGTAGTATAAGAGAGATATTGTAACAAAATTGGGATGTTTTAGTGTAATCAGAAGGCAGTTAGTTGTGTGATTCTAACAGTTTAACTCAATGCAAATAGTCTTTCCTTGTGTTCGAATCTCCTTTTACAGATTTACTCTGGGCAGTATTGGTAGAGTAAGTGAGATGGACGACAACAATAGTTGGCCTCATGATGAAAAAATATGTTCATGTTCACAATGAATATATTTCCAAACATATTGTTCAATACAACTTGCAAAGATTGTTGGTCCTATATTCAAAGCAATTACCTACCTCAATCATTAAAGGATATTTGGAACAGCTTCCTTGTGATATTATCTTCATTAGTGATGATGACTTGAGGAGGTTAGGCCATGTGGATTTATTAATTGCTAGATAGCCATGTTAAGGTCATTTACGAGCTAAAGTACATCAAAGATTAGATGATCCATACTCTAATCTTTTCTAGAATCTAATGAGATTCATTCAATGGTGGTTGATATATCAATTAATTCTATTAGGCTATATTTTTGATAATGTACCTCTATTGGATGATTTAAAGCCAAAGATTGTAACAAATAGACATTATATTTGCCAAATTTTTAGTCCTCTAATCTTTGTAGATGTTGTAGCATTGGATTCCTATGCACATCAACTTTGGTGGTTTTAGACCAATTTGACTCCATCTTCTATGCTTACTACAATACTTTCTCAAGTTGTCATATCTATAAGATACAAGATTGATGATATTTTGAATGATTAGTGTATAGTTTTGGTAGTCACCAAAGATGATATTGATCTTTTTGCATTGATCAAGAAGATAGAGGCACTTAACAAGGTATTCTCAATTTTTATGACTTATCCACACTTCTTTGTATTTTATAATAAAGGGTATATCATAGTATAGATTTTCAACACTAAGTTTCATAAGGAACCAAATATGGATGTGAAAGAGAGAGCCATGAAATTCTTAATTGGTACTACAGTAGCCTATGATCTTATAAAATATCAATAATACTTTATTTTGGACCAAGCTATGGATTTGAACTCCTTAGTATGATTTTTTAGTATATATATTATAATATAATATAATAATAGTCACTTGCTTATTCTAGGGATAGAAAATAATGACCAAAGGACAAAACAAACATCACTTTTGACTAAGGTGGAGGAATTTTAACAATTTCTTCACTTGGAATATCAAGCAATAGAAGAGCTTCAAGCTTAAAGGATTTTTACTGCTTTGGCTTAAGATTTTGAAAGAACACATACTCAAGAAATATTTTTTTGAATATTTTTTAACAATCTTTTATCTTTTGGAGCTTTTTGGATAGGTTGTAGAAAAAAAGCTTCTCATTTGGCTTTTGGTAGAGATATTGGGGGCATGTAAATTGCTCCATCCATTACTTAGCAACCACAAACTATGTCAGTATCTAAAAATATTCTTTTGGATGGAAAAGAGACTACAAAGTTTAATAATTGGCTATTAGAATTAGAACCATATCTTACAAGTGTTGAAGTATGAAAGGTATGGGCTTTCATTTGCTAGTATTGTAAATATTTTATTTTTAAATTCCAAGATTTAGAAGGTTATAGAGGCAAATCTATTTATATTTAGCTTGAAAATAATCATTCAATCTTTAGATGGCCTTATAGACTAAATACCTTAGAAAAAATTAGTGTTTAAGTTTGGTGCATGGAATTAATATCTATAGGATTTATTAAATTTTTCAATAGTAAATATACTTGTGTTATTATTTTTGTATTGTAATCACTTATAATATATAAAAACTAGTCAAAATATATAATATATTCATAAATATAGATGTATATTAGAATTATTAGTAGATTAAATTATTATATTATATAGTTACATATCAAAGTTTTATCTAAAAAATTACATATCAAAGCTTTATAATATTTGAATATTTAATTTATGAGATATAAAGAATTTAGCACATGAATATTTATAAATAAAGATTTGAAGCTATTATTAGGATTTTGATAATATCTACAAATTAACAATGAATTGACAATTGAAATTTGTTGTGGTAGTTTTTAATAATACATCAATACTTTATATAAAATTTGACTACTTTTGGATGGTCTAATTTAGAGATATGCATTATTGAAGTTTGGAGAAAATCCCTTTTAAGATTAATAAAGGATTTAATATATTTTGCTATATTTTGGAAATTTTAGAATACTTGAGGCTTGTATATTTGATATAATTTTTCTTTTTAAGAACTTTATATAAATTTAGAATTTTTTTTATTTATCTTAATACTTGATTGAAAAATTATTAATAGCTAGAAGCCCAATAGTTTTTAGATGCAAATTCTTTTTACCTTGATATCATTATGCCTTCTAAAAAAGGTATCTTTGGTAATTGGATGGAAAAAAGAATGTGTAGGGATTATCACCCAATCAATCATAAGACTAAAGTAAACCACTATCTAATGCCAATGCTAGAAGAATTATTTTATACAATAGGCTTTTCTTGAATTTTTAGTACTTTACATTTAAAATCGGAATACTACTAGCTTCTACTAAATGTAGATGATAAGGTGAAGATAGCATTTTAAAAAATTGATCAAGATAGAAAAGATCAACTCTATCATTGGAAGTTTCTTCTATTTGAGTTGAAAAATGCATCCATTGAATTTCAATGGATGATGGACAAAGTTTTGGCTAGCTTGCCATTTGTCAGATATTACATTGATGATGTAATTATCTTTAGTAATAGCCCACAAGAACATATGAGATACTTGCAAGCTATTTTTGAGTAGTTATAATATTAGGAATTGCACTTGCATCATAGCAAGTATAAATTTCTCCATAATAGACTATAATATTTGGAATATATGATTGTTTTTAGAAGTCTAGAAATATAACAAATAAAGATAGATTCTTTATATGAGATTCTAGTACCTAACAATATACTATAATTTTATATTTTTTTTGACTTTATTAATTATTATTAGTAATTTATAAAGAATTTCAACCAAATAATCAAGCTTTTTATGACACTTACAAGCAAAGACTAGCTATGAACTTGGGATCATGAGTAATAATAAGCATTTGCCATATTGAAGCAAAGATTGG